>CM042012.1:101972297-102099797 GCA_023525715.1 Cichorium intybus
GTACAGACCCCGGCCCAACGATTCCCGAAATTGTCGAAGTTGTTGATACTATTGGGGAAGGGGGTGTAGATAACAATACTACCCCCGAACATAGAATTTTTGAAAATTTTGAGTCTTTTGAAAGTAAGGATCTGGTGATGGGTGACTTTGTACCACCACCAGATCAAACCAGTCACTCACTCTTGGTCCCGATCCACCCGTTGGACGATGATCAAGAAGATGATGCTGACGAGTTGGTTTTTGAAAATAAGAAACATGATTTTATCGCCACTCATGAAGGGAAAATTAGATGTGATTAATACCATTGATGAGGACATTCGGGAGTATACCAACAATATGCCTCCCGATCCCAATCAATTGGAAAATTTCTATTGGCACTGCAAGCCAAAATTGCAAAATGAAGACACCATGCGAGATGCGAGCAACAAACAACTTGGGGAACACTTACTGGGAGAAGCACTGGGCACGCTTCACATCAAGCCGGTAATCTTGAAGAGATACCGAAGGAAAGATCGAGCTTGGAAGTTTAAAGCTACTTCCAAGCATTCGCGGGAAAAAATCAGAAAACGACAACCGGGCAACAGCAGAGGAACCGGCAAACCATTTGACCCGGGGAAATCGGAGTATGGAATCAGCGAGGGGACGGTGGTGACTGAAATTCAGTGGAGTCAAATGGCATAAGACCCACTGTAACCGCAGAAAGACGGTCCAGCTAAAAAACCAAGCAAAGAAGCGCTTTCGGGAGGCAACCCGACATTTCGGTAAGTATTTCTAATTTTTGTTTTTAGTTTTTAGTTTTTATTTTGTCAAAATATTACTTGGAAAATTTTTTTTAAAAAAAATGTCCTGGCATAACTCGAGTGTGGGGTGGTCGAACGGGTTTTAAAAATACGGAAAAATCGCGGAAAAAATGGAAAATTACAAATTAGCACCACTAATTTTTAATATTAGTGACACTAAAAGTGGTCAACACGTGGGTCAACTGTCTTGCCTCTCTCGTCGCTAATCTCAAACTCCCCTCCCTATTTCCGCATCTGTTGAGCCGAGGACACCCACACAACCCGAATTTTTTTGATTTTTCGTGAAATTGATCCAACCAAACTGCAATTAAGCATCCAATGTATGTATCTCAACTTTCCCTTTCAAGATTTTACGCAAAATCGAGGCTGAATTCGAAGTTTTGAGCCGTTTTTAGGGTTTTGAGTATCGCATCCCTTAACCCCCGATTCGTGCATTTCTTGTTTGTTTTTCGACAATCTAGCACATAGGGTTTGTTAGTCGCACCTGTAGCTACACATTAGCATGTTCAATTTGACAAAAACAGGTCACGAATCGAAAAAACGGAAATTAGGGCTCGATTTGGGGTTTTCGCGAACCGTACCATTCAACCTCGAATCGAGCCATTTTTCGCTTGTTTTTCTTGAAATTAACTAGTAGGGTTTCTTAATCGCTGCCTTAGCTAGCTATTGGTGTGTTCAATTTGTCGAAAACATGTAGAAATTAGGAATTTATGAATTAGGGCTCGATTTTAGTGTTCTTCGGGTTTTTACCCAAATTGGCCAACTTATAGTTTGTTTTTCGTGAAATTGACAGAGGGCTTTTCTTAATGGTTAGTATAGGATGCTATTGGTGTGTTCAATTTGATAAAAACAGGTCGGATTCGAAATCAAGAAATCTAGGGTTCATAATTAGGGGTTTTTGACATATATAAGAAATTAGGGCAATTTTAGCTTGTTTTTCTGAAATTAAACTTAGAGCTTTTGTTAGTATCTAGTTTAGGAACATATTGGTGCAATCAATTTGAAAAACGGACTAAAATTGAAAAATTAAAAAAAAAAATCTGGGGCTTTTCGTGCATACTCGCGACGCGGTCATCTTCATCTCGCGCCGCGGACATTCGAACTTGATCGATAGACACCGGATTTCATCGCATCTACGCGTCGCGGCCTTGACACTTCGGCGTCGCGGAGACGGGGAATCAGCAAGGACAACAACTCGCAATAAATAATTTTCTTTTGTGTATTTTGTAATTTTTAATATGTTTGTTAGTATCTGCCAAACTGTGAGTGCTGCACCAACTGATGGAGTTGCATAACGCAAGTGTGGGGTCACCGTACCCCTACACTCGTGTTATGCCGGCGTGTTTACTGCTGCGCCCCGACTCCCGGATTTCATCGTGAATGACGTGAACAATCAACTCTGCTACAAATGGTCCCGACAATCAAGCAATTCGCCGTTCCTAAGGGGTAACTCTTTCTCCCTAGTTTTGAAATCATTTTATGTACAACGGAGACGTTGTACGGTTTTAAGTGTGGGGTGTGGACGGTCGAAAGAGTGTGTTTTTGAAATTTTTGCGGGAAATGAGTCAATTTTCAATTTTTTAGCAATTTTTCAAAATTTTTATTAGATTGTAATTTTGAAACGAATGGTTTGTGAATGTTTATAGCATTGGTATTTTTCAAGAAATACTGTTTAGTTGTTATCATGCTATGAGTTTAGTCAAATAAGTTGAGTTTTAGGAGTTAGAAGATTGGAATATTTTAGGATTGGAATTTAGGAAGAAATTGTCAATCAGTGACCTTTGTTGTTCGAGCCGGTAGGTCCGAAAAGGGTGGCCTCGAAAAAGGCATTTATGCACCTTACCACCTAAGATCGTCTGGTCTGGGATGGTATTTCTGAAAGCTCGCTACACGGACAACATCGAAAGTCATGGACAATTCTTTAATGGCCTTTAGAATCTGAATGAGTACGTACACTTCATTGTGGACAGAAAATTTGTAATCAAGGGTTCTCTAGAAAGTCATGAATTCCAAAGAACATTCCAATTATGTTTTCATGAACTATTCCACTCTAACTCATAAGGCAATAAGCTTTGAAACTGAACATAGTCAAAAATTGTTTGAGTCTTAGTTAAAATCTGTTAAAAACTCTCTTGCTTGGGGACAAGCAAGGCACAAGTGTGGGGTGTTTGACAACGCCTAGTAATATCAAGTATTTTAGGCGTTGTTTAGCCGTATTTTAGTTAATTTATCATTATTAATTGGCTAATATCACTTACTTTTGTGCCAAAGTGCTTGGAAATGTTTTTAGTGTAAATGCAGGGGTTTTAGTGCAATTCTGGAGAAGTTGTGGAGCGAGAAAGGCAAAAAGTTGGACCTAACAGAAATAGAGGCGCTATCTCTTGAGATAGAGCCGCTATCGACAATAGAGCCGCTATCAACAATAGAGCCGCTATTTCTTGAGATAGCGCCGCTATCTCGCGACCGGATAAAATCTTCGCTTTTGAATTCCGAGATTGCGGGATAAGGCAACACGCGCGTCGCAGATTTTTCTTGGCCGCGACGCGGAAACCCTAATTTCGCACAACTATAAATATCGGAGTCCCGTCCGACTTTTCACTCATCCTGGGACGCGAAGGAGGGATCCGGAAGGCTGATTTCGTGATTTTTCTCAGTTACATCAATAGTTTGGTTAGTAATTTGATTTTTCTATTGTTTTATCAACTCGGTATCGAGGTATGCCGCAATCGGGATTTCCATCGATTACTCGATGTTCATTTAGATTTATAGTTTCTGATTTCAGTAGCATTAGTCAGTAGTTAGATCTGATGTTTGATTGTGTGGCTTGGATTTGAGTTTGGTTTTGATTTATATGAAAGTAATCATTCAGTTTGATGTTATTTTGCATTATTGATGTTTGGATGTGTTTGATTGTACTGGATTGATTGTTTGCTTCTGGATTTTGAACCTAGTTTCTGATTTCAGTAAGGAACTTTAGTTTAGGATTTGATTTGGGTTAGTTTAGTCCATGTTTGATTTGGTTTTGGTACTTGTTTGGTATTTTGCTTTTATTGGTTTTTGGGAAAGTAGAAACAATACCGCTGATGGTAGAGTGACACTATAGTTGGTATACTGTCGTCTTGTCCTAACCACGTAACTCATGCGGATCGACCCTGACTACCACTGTACTAGTGTGTGTTAGGTTTTCTCTTATTTTTGACCGCACGACGACCTAGGCGTGTCAGGCGGACGGTCGACTGGAGCCTAGGACTAGTCGGTCTACGCGAGCACTAGTCGGGCATCTAGGCGGAGAGTATTAATTGTAACAAAATTTATTTTTTAAAATTTAGATATTACCTATATCCCTACAAAATTAATAAATAAGCATAAAATTTTGACAAATCTAAGTGTTTAAATATGTAAGTCATCAAACATCAGAATGTTTACACTAATTAATGATATTTTTGACAATTTTAATTATCAATAATCGTAACTTAGCCTCCGATTATCATAATTTATATATATATATATATATATATATATATATATATATATATATATATATATATATATATATATATATATATATATATATATATATATATATATATATATATATATATATATATATATATATATATATATATATATATATATATATATATATATATATATATATATATATATATATATATAGTTTGTATTAAATGAAATTGTTAAATATAGTGTGGTTGTAGGACTGAATGTGGACCATTAGATCAACAAAATCAATGGTTGTAAAGAAAGGGAATTCTTGTAATTAAAATCAAAGAATTCACGTGTTTTTAAATGAAAATACCCGGTTAAGGGTAAAACAGTAAAAACCCCCAAAACCCATAAGATCGGAATGTACGATTCACATGCTAAAATCACGGACACGATATGATTGGATTCAATTAACCGTCTCCCTGCCATCATCGATTTACGTTGAATTCCAGTTGATAATAATGCAGGTCTGGAATACTTGATTTCGTACTCGTTGAATCGCAACGTACAACTATTCTCCGATGTTGATTATTGAAATACTTTGTTAAGCAAGCATTCTCAGATAATGAAGACTACAAATCCAATATTCTCTGAGAATATGTTCAAGTTTAGTTATTGAAAATACTTTGTTACCCAAGCATTCTCAGAGAATGAATAAGAACCCATTATTGAGAACGATAATTGTTGCAGAATAAATAATCCATTATTGAGAAATTAACATCATTCTCTAAGAATGGGAATGTTGCAGAATAAAGAACCCATTCTCTAAGAATGAGAATGTTGCAGAAGAAAGAACCCATTCTCTGAGAATGAGAATGTTGTAGAAGAAAGAACTCATTCTCTGAGAACGAAGAATTATATAGTCGAATGATGAATCTATGCACAATTAAATAATCAAAATCAATTGTGAATCATTAGTCATACAATTTCAATGAGCTTTACAGGCTCGGAAAAGATAACTTCATAATGAAAATTGAGATTTCCATATTCCTTATTTAATCAAGCGTAAATAAAACCTTTACAAACAACCACACATCAATTTTGACGAAGACCAATTGGAAAAGAGAACTTTACAATGAAAATTGAAATTTTCACCGTCCAACGAAACTATGAAAATGCATACCCTTCAAAATTCTCCACGTGATGTAACCCTCCGGCCCAATTTCCAGCAATGCCGCATCTTGCCGGTTAAGTTTAACAGCGGCTCCGATGGGTCGCCTGCGATGCCGGACAACAGAAGTAGAGGCGGACTTCCAGATCGAGTTCGTGACACGCCTAGGTCGTCGTGCGGTCAAAAATAAAGAAAAACCTAACACACACTAGTACAGTGGTAGTCAGGGTCGATCCGCAGGAGCTTCGTGGTTAGACTAAATGACAGATTACCAACTAGTAGTGTCACGCTACAGTCGGAGGATCTAGTTTCTAAATGCTCAACTATCCAAAAATAATAACCAAACAAAATCCAGCCAAGCATAAGCTAAGCTCAACTCAACCTAACCTAGTCACTTTCTGAAATCAGAAGTGCATCTCTGAATCAGAAGCAAACAAAGGCATCCAAACCAAACAAGGCATAACCTACTAATAACTAAGGTTCTGACTGAACAGTTACTAGCTAAAGTCCAATGCCCAAATCTACCCTAATTGGCTACTGATTTCAGCAAAGGAAAACAGTTCCAAACAAGGCCAAAGCAATATCCAAACACAATTCAAATAATCCAAACACAAACACACATCCAAAACACCAAAATACTCATAAACCAAGATTAATTGTAACCAAATGCTTTCATTAACCCAAACTGAATTCAAAACATTCAAAACAGTATCTAAACACCACTAAAACATAAACCTAAGCTTGGTATCAATGGTTGTCACTCCCAAAGATACAAACTAAAGCTTACAAATATCTAACTAAATGAAATAAAAATCCAAAACATGAAAATACCAATTGAGAAGTTGCTGGAACGAATTCTTGGAGTCAAAGAGCTTCAAGGTCAATTTTACACCCGGTATTTGCTAGGGTTTTCGGCTGAAATTGCATCTATTTATATTTGCAAATTTCCCGCAGCCGCGTCGCGTAGATGAAGAATCCGCGGCGCGCGTACTAATCTTTTCCCGTTTCTTCGGCATTTGAATGTGTTACACCGCCTTAAGCCCGCGTCGCGCGTATCATAGATCCGTGGCGCGCGTACGAGTTTCCTTGATTTTTCATTCTTTTCCAAACTTCTTCCTTTTGTACGCTTTTAGTCCCTGTTTCCATTCTTTTCTCCAAACAAGTCCTGGCACGAAAAGTGAGAATACCCAGACATATCTGATATAATTTCATCAAGAACAGGGCTCAACAACGCCTAAAATGCTTGATATCACTAGGCGTTGTCAAACACCCCACACTTGTGCCTTGCTTGTCCCCAAGCAAGAGAGTTTTTAACAAATTATAATAAGGAATCAAATAATTTTTTACTGTGTTCAGTTTCAAAGTTTATTGCTCTTTGAGTTAGAGTGGAATAGTTCGCGAAAACATAATTGAATTGTTCTCCGGAATTCATGACTTTCTAAAGAACCTTTGATTACAAATTTTCTGTCCACAATGAAGTGTATGTACTCATTCAGATTCTAAAGGCCATTAAGGAATTATCCATGACTTTCGATGTTGTCCGTGTAGCGAGCTTTCAAAAATACCATCCCAGACCAGACGATCTTAGGTGGTAAGGTGCATAAGTCCCACCCATTTTAGACTTACCGGCTCGAACAACAAAGGCCACAGATTGACTTTTCCTTCCTAAACTCCAATCCTAAAACAGCTCAATCTTCTAAACTCGTAAAACTCAACTTATTTGACTAACTAATAGCATGATCACAAATAAACAATATTTTTTGAAAAAATATTGCTAAAAATTGAAAAATTAATCATTTCTGCAAAAATTTCAAAAAAATTTCTCTTTCGACCGTCCACACCCCACACTTAAAACCGTACAACGTCCCCGTTGTACAAAAAATTATTTCAAAACAAGGGAGAAAGAGTTACCCCTTTTGGACGATAGACTGCTTGGTGCTCAATATCACAGGTATAATTGCGAACAAACGGATCCTTGATTTCGTATTCCGGAGTTGTAGCGCTACAGTGAACACGCCGGTGGTCGAGACAAGTGGAGGGGGCACGCTGACCCCACACTTGTCTGAGACAACTCCTTCCCATTTGATATATCATGCATAACTCAACAAACAAATTAAAAAGCAAACATAACAAAATAAAATATGAACAAAATATACAGATAGAGGTGTCATAAGTTTTGTACATATATCCCAAAAAATAAAAAGAAAGAAAGAAAAGGTACATCAATCATCACCATGGTGGGTCCCGGATGGACCTGCCCCATCATCGCCAGAGGGGTGAGGTGGAATGTCATCAAAATGCATCCGCAGCATGATCATCCTCTGCGCCTCCGCCATCCAGCGATCATGTGCCTCCCGGGCAGACATCCTCTGACTGAGGTCCTGAATGGCTGCCATGACCTCGGATAGCTGTGGCTGAGGTGCTGGCTCGGCGGGTACCTCCCGCGTCTGTCGTCTCCGGCCCAGCTGGGCGTATGCGGGCTGGGGTGCCTGGGGAGGCCCTGTAGGTGCTCGAATGAACTGCCCCGGGCGCTGCTGCTCAATGAGCCGCATCCTCTCCAAAGTGCGTGCTGTCGTGCGAGATGGAGGCATCGCGGTCAAAGAAGCTGCCACGGAGGCAGTAAGGATCCCATAGGAACGGGCCAAGCGGGTAATGAAATACCCCCGGGAAAATGGACTGCTAGTGGAGGCTCCCGTCGAGTGAGTGGAGAGGGCAACTGCGAGGGCAAAGGGGAGATGGAGGAATCGGGACGGGTCGAGGAGAGCCCAGAGGAATGTCATGTCCTCCCCGGACACCTTCTCGCCCCCCTCCCGCTGCATGATGGAGGTGGAGACGATACGGTGCATGAGGCGGTGAAGTGGGTCACGGAGGTGGCTCTCCCTCGAGGTCCCCGCCTCGTACATAACATTGGACAGTGATGTCCAAATCTCCATGTTGCCGGACCTCTCCGGCTGCCCCTGGATGCACGCCCCGAAGAACTGCGTGAAATGGCGATGCTGGAGGTCCGCTGGAGTGTATAGCCCAACTCTCCTCCCAAACTCCCGGAGGTTGCACTCCCTCTGTGCACCTCCCAGTCGAAATCGGATGATCCTGGATCGTGGGTCCGATGCCCGAGGAGCGAAATGGATCGTGGAGAGAAACTCCAACAGTAACTCGGTGTAGACCATGTCCTCGTCCGTGGCCATGATCCTATCCCAGCCACGGCAAGTAAATGAAGCATCCTCGTGAGTCCAGGTGCGATGTAAGAATGGCTCGATCGCACCCCATAGTCCCGCATCCCTCAGTATATCTCTGTCAATGACCGTCGCCTCGAGAACCCGGCGACTAGTCAACGCGTCCCTCCGCGAAATGTACTCCGCGGAGCTAGCCAGTCCCTCGGGGAACTGGAGGAAAGAGTGCTCTAATCTGAACATCATCTGCAAAAAGATACATAGCCACCAAAGAAATTTTTTTTTTTGCAAAATTAGTCCTTTTCTTCCCTGCTGCACCGCGGCGCGGCCCAAGAGCAAGGCGCGTCGCGACGAGCGGCTGTTTGCAAAACCCCGAATCAAACTCGCAATTTAACCTTCTAAAACTCGATCTAATCATACCACAAGGTAGCTTAAGTGCCGACTAACTCATCTAGTGTCTCTATTTAGCAAAACAAACACCCTATGAGTTAGCATTGGCGATCCTAAGTTTTGAACTATTTTGGGCAAATAACTAAAATTAACCACCTAATTACTAGTTTTAACAACTAATAGATAGTTAGAATAGTGTACCTTGGTAGTAGAAACAAAATGAGCAAGAAAAAGTACGAGAGAAATTTGTCGATCAGAGCTCCGAGTCGTGTGGGGTTGGGTTGAGTCGTGGCTTACCTTAATATAGCGAGGAAACCGACTGATCAATTCCCGCGTCGCGGATTTACGCTTTGCGCATCGCGCGTGTCATCAAATCAACCCCTGCGCATCGAGTTGGTTTACAACCCCGCGTCGCGTAATTCAAAAACCCGCAGCGCGGTCTTCAAAACTTCTCACACGACCCCACACTTATTTTAGACCACTAATACCTGCAAAAAGATTGATGTATTTTCATACTTAATTCAAAGAAATATAGATCCTAACTTATGACACGATGGGTTGCCTCCCAACAAGCGCAAAGTTTAACGTCTTTAGCCAGACGTGCAGTCCTTCTACAGCTACGGTGGATCATATGCCTTCTTCCTTCGCTGATTTTCAGTCACCATCGCCCCTTTGTTGTCCCGCTGCCCTTCAAACTTTCCTGGGTCAAATGGCTTGCTGGTTCTCCTACTGCTGCCAGGTTGCTGTCTTTTGATTAACTCCCATGAATGCTTGGAGGTAGCTTTGAACCTCCAAGCTCGATCCTTCCTTCTATATCTCTTCAAAGTCAAAGGCTTGACATGAAGCGCGCCTAGTGCCGCTCCCAGTAGTTGTTTCAAACCTCGGTTGCTAGTGTCTCGCATGCTATCTTCAGGTTGCAATTTTGGCTTGCAGTACCAATAAAAATTTTCCAATCGAATGGAATCGGAAGGCAACATATCAGGATGCTTCCATATGTCCTCATCGATAGTATTGATCACATCTAATTTTCCATTCATGAATGGATCATGAGTGGTGATAAAATCATGTTTATTGTTTTCAAATATCAATTCGTCAGCATCAACTTCTTGGTCATCGTCCAACAGGTGGATCGGAACCAAGAATGGGTGACTGGTTTGATCTGATGGTGGTACAAAGTCACCCATCACCAGATCCTTACTTTCAAATTTCTCAAAATTTTCAAAAATTCTAGGTTCAGGGGTAGTATTGTCATCTACACCCCTTCCCCAATAGTATCAACAATTTCGGGGATCGTTGGGCTGGGGTCTGTACTGTCACTTACAGTCCCCTCCACAACATCCTCATCAACCAAATTGTCTAGTGATGGTATGGATTCACCCAACACCATTTCAACATTACTAATATTTTCAAAAACATCAAAAACCTCAAAGGTTGCTGAGTCAGAGGTAGCATTGTCACCTACAACCTCTTCATCAACAATATTTTCGACCCTCTCAGTGGTCTCTTGACTTTGCCACGGTGTATGCCCTTCCATCACATATTCAGGTGATGCAAGTTCACACACATTATTATTGGTATGAAAATCACTCGCCTCCAGTTCTGGCGAAGGTGGTGAACTTTTCCAACTTTCCTCCAACCTATCTAAAGAAGCTTGCAATCTTAAAAGAGCATCAGCCTGGTCCTTCTGTTCTTGGTGAGTGTTATACCAGAGTACCCAAAGTTGGGCCCAAGTTACAGAATTTTCAGGTTGAGATGACTCCTCGGTCCGCCATCCATTGTAGCAATCATCCTCGTAATAGGTGTCGGCCGGATTTCCATAATCTTCATAATACTGATCCGGGTACATGTAATCGCCCATTATGAAGACGTACACATACCAAAAATCAGAAAACTAAAATCAAGCATCAAAAATCAGAAGCTAAGTCCTACAAATCACCTAATCTAAGCGCACAGCTCCCCGGCAACGGCGCCAAAATTTGACACGACTAGGTCGTCGTGCGGTCAAAAATAAAAAAAAACCTAACACACACTAGTACAGTGGTAGTCAGGGTCGATCCGCAGGAGCTTCGTGGTTAGACTAAATGACAGATTACCAACTAGTAGTGTCACGCTACAGTCGGAGGATCTAGTTTCTAAATGCTCAACTATCCAAAAATAATAACCAAACAAAGTCCAGCCAAGCATAAGCTAAGCTCAACTCAACCTAACCTAGTCACTTTCTGAAATCAGAAGTGCATCTCTGAATCAGAAGCAAACAAAGGCATCCAAACCAAACAAGGCATAACCTACTAATAACTAAGGTTCTGACTGAACAGTTACTAGCTAAAGTCCAATGCCCAAATCTACCCTAATTGGCTACTGATTTCAGCAAAGGAAAACAGTTCCAAATAAGGCCAAAGCAATATCCAAACACAATTCAAATAATCCAAACACAAACACACATCCAAAACACCAAAATACTCATAAACCAAGATTAATTGTAACCAAATGCTTTCATTAACCTAAACTGAATTCAAAACATTCAAAATAGTATCCAAACACCACTAAAACATAAACCTAAGCTTGGTATCAATGGTTGTCACTCCCAAAGATACAAACTAAAGCTTACAAATATCTAACTAAATGAAATAAAAATCCAAAACATGAAAATACCAATTGAGAAGTTGCTGGAACGAATTCTTGGAGTCAAAGAGCTTCAAGGCCAATTTTACACCCGGTCTTTGCTAGGGTTTTCGGCTGAAATTGCATCTATTTATATTTGCAAATTTCCCGCAGCCGCGTCGCGCAGATGAAGAATCCGCGGCGCGCGTACTAATCTTTTCCCGTTTCTTCGGCATTTGAATGTGTTACACCGCCTTAAGCCCGCATCGCGCGTATCATAGATCCACGGTGCGCGTACGAGTTTCCTTGATTTTTCATTCTTTTCCAAACTTCTTCCTTTTGCACGCTTTTAGTCCCTGTTTCCATTCTTTTTCTCCAAACAAGTCCTGGCACGAAAAGTGAGAATACCCAGACATATCTGATATAATTTCATCAAGAACAGGGCTCAACAACGCCTAAAATACTTGATATCACTAGGCGTTGTCAGTTCGCCACATCTTTAAATGGATTTTCCAACCCATTGTTTGATTATCGGGGGCTTATCAAACAACCATAAATCCTGGATTCGATTGGTTCGGATGGATGATTTGAATTCTTTGGTATGTCTTCGATGAGATTCGCTGGCGCCGGCGGATTCGCCGGTGCCAACGGCGGCAGCAGCTGAGGGCGATGGTAGAGCGCGTGTGGTGGTCAACGGAGTGTTGTTGTCGATGATGGCAGACGACATGTGTGCGGGTTTGATAGAGTTCCCGTATAAGAAGGGAAGAAGAGGAGAGAGAGAGAGATAAATTTACCATCGTACCCTTTAAAAATGAGTAGACCAGATTTAGTCCTACAATCACACAATACTTAGAAAATGTATTTGAACATATATATATATATATATATATATATATATATATATATATATATATATATATATATATATATATATATATATATATATATATATATATATATATATAATTATTAATAAAATAAAATATATATTGTTAATATAATAAAATATATAATATATATTATTATTCTGAAATTTTGAAATTTTCTAAATTTAAAATTTTAAAATCTTAAAATTTGATTTCTTTTGAAATTTTGATAATTATTGAAATTTGAAATTTTGGAAAAATGTGAAAATTTGAAAATTTTAAATTTTGAAAATTTGAAAATTTTGCCGCCTAGACCCGCCTAAACCCGATTTTGATCGTCGTTGACCAAATCCATCTAACTTGACTGCCTACCACTAATCATAGGCGGAACTCATCCGCCTAGCGCCTAGGCTGACTTTTATAACACCGATATATATATATATATATATATATATATATATATATATATATATATATATATATATATATATATATATATATATATATATATATATATATATATATATATATATATATATATATATATATATATATATATATATATATATATATATATATATATATATATATATATAAGGTAACTAAATAAAAAGGAGCGAAAACCCCAGCAAGAAGCTGAAGCTGGGACGCTTAAAAATACAATGTATTACATAGCTTTGGCCGCTAAACTAGGGGACTGAAGCCAGTTATTTCTATTGATCTCCACTTTATTCTCCCTACTATCCAACCATTTAAAGGACTCCAATTGAATATGTTCAAAAATAGATTTAGGGTGCCATATTCTGTTCTTGAACAAAGCTTCATTCATATCCATGCATATAGAATTCAACGTAGCAATACCCACCAAAATTTACACCCTTTTGACCAAAATGCCCTTAGCTTTAGTTTCCAGCCAAGACAATAAATTTTCCACTGATATCGCCCTATGATCTCTAAATCCCCACCATAATCGAATCAGCCTCCAAACTTCCTTTGCTACTTCACACTCGAGAAAAGCATGATTTATAGATTCATCTCCTTCTTTGCACAGATCACACCTTGCGTTAGCAGCCCCAATTCCAAAAGATTTCAATCTCTCTTTCACCGCCAATCTTCCTTTTCTGATTTTCCATGCTAAAATATTGGTTTTTTTAGGGATCCAATTATCCCACCAACTTCTACCCTGCTGCGAATGAAGTCTATTACCAATCATCTTTCTCATCCAAGCGACATCAAAAATTTTCCTTGGGCCTTCCGGACAAACCCATCTATCCTCGCCATCAGTCAACAAGAAGCTTTCCATACTTCTAACAAGATTCTCAAACTCCTCCATGCTTCTACCATCCGTGAGTTTTTTCCTCCATTCTTGAATCCACCTGTTATTTTTCAAGTTTTCCTCCAATGTACTATCCTTACTTGTCTCTAGGTTGAATAATCTTGGGTATTTCATCCACAGGGGTTTGTCTTCTGTCCACCATTCCAGCCAAAATCTTGTATTTTTGCCATTATTTACTTGTTTTTTTATCATCATTCTAGGATCTAAGTCTTTGTCTTTTAATTCGTCCCACTGCTGAACTATCCGCTTCCAAGTATGCCCACCTTTAATCTCTTTATAAGTGTTCAAGCTATTATCTTTGCCATGAATGTTTTCCACGATCTTCACCCAAAGAGCTTCTTTTTCCGTTTTGTATCGCCAACACCATTTAGATAATAAAGCCATATTCAATTCTTTTAATGAACCAACTCCTAAATCCCCTTTATCCTTGTCACTTGACACAATATCCCATTTAATCCAAGGTATTTTGTATTGTTCTTTGCTGCCTCCCCAAAAAAATCCCTCCTTAAGCCTTCTAACGTCTTTATGATACCTGATGGAGCTTTGAAGAGCGAGAACAAAAACGTACCCAAGCTTCCCAAAACATTACATACAATCGTGCGCCTTCCTCTAATAAATAATGTTTTGACTTTCCACGAACTAAGTTTTTTCTTGAATTTCTCCACAAGTTTTTTCCGATGTTTACAGGAACCCATGTTGGTCCCTACTGGCATTCCCAAAAACGTAGTTGGCATTTGATCAGGTTTGCATTCGATAATGGCAGCTATAGACTCCACCATGCTTTGATCTTTGCCAATACCAAACAGAGAGCTTTTTCCAGATTTACCCTTAATCCTGCAGTCTTTTGAAAACAAAACAAAATTCTAACAAGATTAAGGAAGTTATCCACCGACCAATCTCCGAAAAATATAGAATCATCTGAAAAAAAAAATGAGTTAGAAGAATATTATCATTGTCGACATTGACTCCTTTATAGCTTCCATTATCCACAGCATTGGATATCGCACAATTGAGACCCTCCATAACAAGAATGAAAAGGAAGGGAGAGATCGGGTCTCTCATTGTCGACATTGACTCCTTTATAGCTTCCATTATCCACAGTGTTGGATATCGCACAATTGAGACCCTCCATAACAAGCGTGAAAAGGAAGGGAGAGATCGGGTCTCCTTGTCTAAGTCCCCTATACAAAGAAAATTCATCAGTAGGGCATCCGTTTACAAGAATAGAGGAGGTTCCTGATGAAAGACAGGCCTTCATCCACCTTCTCAATTTATAGCCAAAGACTTTTTGTTCCAGCATAGAATCAAGATAATTCCAAGAAACAGTATCATAAGCTTTCGTAATGTCTGACTTGAATATGAACATGTTCTTCTTCTTCTTTTTAGACCACTCCAGAACCTCGTTGACAACTAAAGGCCCGTCCTAGATTTGTCTACATCTAATAAACGCTGACTATGAAGCATCAATTATAGGGGGAAGCACCTTTTTTAATCGATTCGCAAGCACTTTAGAAAGTTTTTTATAAACACTCGATATTATATATATATATATATATATATATATATATATATATATATATATATATATATATATATATATATATATATATATATATATATGACAACGCCTAGTAATATCAAGTATTTTAGGCATTGTTGAGCCCTGTTCTTGATGAAATTATATCAGATATATCTTGGTATTCTCACTTTTCGTGCCAGGACTTGTTTGGAAGAAAGGAATGAAAACATGGACTAAAAGCGGGCAAATTGGAAAAGTTTGGACATGAATAAAAAATCAAGGAAATATGTACGCGTGCCGCGGGAATTAACAACGCGCGACGCGGGTCAAAGGCGGTGAACCAAATTCAAAGGCTGAGAAAACGGGATCTGATAAGTACGTGCGCTGCGGGATCCTCATATGCGCGGCGCGGCTGCGGTAAATTTCAACTATAAATAGAGGCATTTATAGCCGAAAACCCGAGCAAAACCCTGGTGAAGAATCGACCGTAGAGGCTCTTTGACTCCAAGAATTCGTTTTCAGCAACCATCTTTTGGCATTTCAGGTTTTATAATTTAATTTCCTTTTGGTAGTAAGTAGCATTTGTAGCTATGGTCTTTGGGAGTGACAACCACTGACTTTGAGCACTTTAGTTTTCTGTTTTGCATCATTGGTTACTGTATTGGACCACTGGAATTCAGTTTTGGTTAATGAAAATCATTTGGTTACAATTAATCTTAGTTTTTCGGTGTTTTAATGCTTGTGTTTGATTGTGTTTGTTTGGGTGGTGGTTGGATGTTATTTTGACCTTGTTTGGGACTGTTTCCCTTGCTGAAATCAGTAGCCAACTAGGTTAGCCTTAGGTATTGATCTTTGGCCAGTAACTGTTCAATCGGGCTGTAGCTATTGGTTTAGGTTATACCTTCTTTTGTTTGGATGTTTTGGATGCCTTTGATTGCTTCTGATTCAGAGATGCACTTCTGATTTCAGAAAGTAACTAGGCTTGTTTGAGTTGAGTTTAGCTTATGCTTAGCTTGATTTTGTTTGGTTATTGCTTTTGGGTAGTTGAGCACTTAGAAACTAGGTACTCCAACTGTAGCGTGACACTACAAGTTGGTAATCTGTCATCTGGTCTAACCACGAAGCTCCTGCGGATCGACCCTGACTACCACTATGCTAGTGTATGTGTTAGGTTTTTCTTATTTTTGACCGCACGACGACCTAGGCGTGTCAAATTTTGGCGTCGCTGCCGGGGAGCTGTGCGCTTAGATTAGGTGATTTGTAGGACTTAGTTTCTGATTTTTGATGTTTGATTTTAGTTTTCTGATTTTTGGTATGTGTACATCCTTATAATGGGTGACTACATGTACCCGGATCAGTATTATGAGTATTATGAAAATCCAACCGACACCTATTACGAGGATGATTGCTACAATGGATCATTCAATGACAATGAATGGCGGACCGAGGAGTCATCTCAACCTGACATTTCTGCAACTTGGGCCTGACTTTGGGTACTCTGGTATAACACTCACCACGAGCAGAAGGACCAGGCTGATGCTCTTGTAAGATTGCAAGCTTCTTTAGATAGGTTAGAGGAAAGTTGGAAATGTTCATTACCTTCGCCAGAACCGGAGGCGAGTGATTTTTATACCAATAATAATGTGTGTGAACTTGCATCACCTGAATATGTGATGGAAGGGCATACACCGCGGGAAAGTCAAGAGACCACTGAGATGGCCGAAACGGTTGTTGAGGAAGAGGTCGTAGGTGACAATGCTACCTCTGACTCAACAGCTTTTGATGTTTTTGATGTCTTTGAAAATGTTGATATGGTGATGCGTGAATCCATACCATCACCAGACAATTTAGTTGATGAGGATGTTGTGGAGGGGGCTGTAAGTGACAGTACAGATCCCAGCCCAATAATTCCCGAAATTGTTGAAAGTGCCAATGTTTTGGGGGAAGGGGGTGTAGATGACAATATTACCCCCGAACCTATGATTTTTGAAAATTTTGAGAAATTTGAAAGCAAGGATCTGGTGATGGGTGACTTTATACCACCACCAGATCCAACTAGTCACCCACTCTTGGTCCCGATCCACCTGTTGGACGATGACCAAGAAGTTGATGTTGACGAATTAATATTCGAAAACAAAAAACATGATTTTATCGCCACTCATGATCCATTCATGAATGGAAAATTAGATGTGATCAATACCATCGATGAGGACATATGGAAGCATCCTGACATGTTGCCTTCCGATCCCATTCGATTGAAAAATTTTTATTGGTACTGCAAGCCAAAATTGCAATCTGAAGATAACACGCAATATGGGAGCAACAAACGAGGTACAAAACAACTACTGGAAGAGGCACTGGGCGCGCTTCATGTCAAGTCAGTGATTTTGAAGAAATACAGAAGGAAGGATCGAGCTTGGAGATTCAAAGCTACCTCCAAGCATCCACGGGAGTTAATCAGAAGGCAGCAACCGGGTAGCAGCAGACGGATTAGCAAGCCATTTGACCCAGGGAAGTGGAAGGAGCAGGTGGACAATAAAGGGACGGTGGTGACTAAAAATCACCAAAGGAAGAAGGCATACGATCCACCGTAGCTGTAGAAGGACTACCACGTCTGGCTGAAGACGTTAAACTTAGCGCTTGTTGGGAGGCAACCCATCGTGTCATAGGTTAGGTTTTATATTTCTTAGAATTAATTAGGAAAATATATCAATCTTTGCAGGTATTAGTGGTCTAAGGCAAGTGTGGGGTCGTGTGAAAAGTTTTGAAATTTTGAATGACCGCGCCGCGGATTTCGCAATTGCGCGACGCGGGGTCGGAAACCAACCCGATGCCCAGGGGTTGATTTGGTGACACGCGCGACGCGGAAGGTGTTATTGCGCGACGCGGGAAATGATCAGTTGGTTTTCTTCTATATTAAGGTAAGCCGCGACTCAACACACCCCACACCACGACTCGAGCTCTAATGGACGAATTTTTCTCGCAATTTTTCTTGCTCATTTTGTTTCTGCTATCAAGGTACGCTATTCTAACTACCTATTACTTGTTAAAACTAGCGATTAGGTGGTTAATTTTAGTGATGTATCCAAAAAAGTTCAAAACATAGAATCGCCAATGCTAACTCATAGGGTGTTTGTTTTGCCAAATAGAGACCCTAGATGAGTTAGTCGGCACTTAGGCTACCTTGTGGTATGTTTGGATCGAGTTTAAACAGGTTAAAATGCGATATAGATTTGGGGTTTGCAAACAGCCGCTCGCCGCGACGCGCCCTTGCTCTTGGGCTGCGCCGCGGTGCGGCGGGGAAGAAAGGACTAAAAATGCAAAAAAATTTCGTGGCTCCGTATCTTTTTGTGCAGATGATGTTTAGGCTAGATCACGCTTTCCTTCAGTTCCCAGAGGGACCTGCCAGTTCAGTAGAGTACAGTTTGAGGAGAGACGCATTGATTGGTCGCCGGGTTCTTGAGGCGACGGTCATTGATAGGGAGATTTTGAGGGATGCCGGGCTTTGGGGTGCGATCGAGCCATTCCTACATCGCACTAGGACTCATGGGGAGGCTTCATTCACGTGTCGGGGCTGGGACAGGATCATGGCCACCGATGATGATATAGTCTACAACGAGCTGCTACTGGAGTTCTTATCTACTATCCAGTACGTACCTCGGGCGTCGGACCCACGTTCCAGGATTGTACGGTTTCGTTTGGGAGGTGCACAGAGGGAGTGCAACCTCCGGGAGTTCGGGAGGCGAGTGGGTTTATACACAACGGCGGAAGTCCAACGTCACTTTAGTTTTCTGTTTTGCATCATTGGTTACTGTATTGGACCACTGGAATTCAGTTTTGGTTAATGAAAATCATTTGGTTACAATTAATCTTAGTTTTTCGGTGTTTTAGTGCTTGTGTTTGATTGTGTTTGTTTGGGTGGTGGTTGGATGTTATTTTGACCTTGTTTGGGACTGTTTCCCTTGCTGAAATCAGTAGCCAACTAGGTTAGCCTTAGGTATTGAACTTTGGCCGGTAACTGTTCAGTTGGGCTGTAGCTGTTGGTTTAGGTTATACCTTCTTTTGTTTGGATGTTTTGGATGCCTTTGATTGCTTCTGATTCAGAGATGCACTTCTGATTTCAGAAAGTAACTAGGCTTGTTTGAGTTGAGTTTAGCTTATGTTTGGCTTGACTTTGTTTGGTTATTGCTTTTGGGTAGTTGAGCACTTCGAAACTAGGTCCTCCGACTGTAGCGTGACACTACAAGTTGGTAATCTGTCATCTGGTCTAACCACGAAGCTCCTACGGATCGACCCTGACTACCACTGTGCTAGTGTGTGTGTTAGGTTTTTCTTATTTTTGGCCGCACGACGACCTAGGCGTGTCAATATATATATATATATATATATATATATATATATATATATATATATATATATATATATATATATATATATATATATATATATACATATATATATATATATGTGTGTGTGTGTGTGTTATGTGTGTATGTAAAGTAAAAAGAGAAAGGGATTTAACGCGGTTGGAAGCCCGCATGTGAAGGATGAGTAAGGGTTTTTCACCAAGAAAAATGGAGTACATGTGCGGGCTTTTGATGCCACATACGACACCGCACCCCACGAGATGACCAACCCTCTTGGTCTTAAAGTTATCTCCGTCAAATTGTTTATCAATCACCAATTTGTTCTAAAAGAGATGGCTTGTCTTTTTTTTTTTTAACCTATTTTTTTTTAAAACTAGCTACAAGCTAGAAAAACAATAAAAATATAACATTAAGTCATTTGTAGTTTTCGTTTATTCTAGTTTTTCATAGACTTTTTATTTTTTTATAGAACTAATGAGATCTAATTAGATAAAACAAAACAGCTGAATCTACCAACTAGTCCTTTTGTCATCTACTATTCCCAAACACCACCACATTTTGATATATCAAAAGGACCCATATTAAAGTCAATAAGGCCGAATCTAAAATAGATATCTTGCGTTGAGCCATAACATGAACATTTATGCACCGAAACATACCATGTATTTGGTATCACCTCGTCCACCTACAACTCAAAACCTATTACACAAATGCAATGCCAAAGCACTTGAAGAATAGATGTTTAGCGTCTTTCGCACACTCTCCACAACACGGAGACATAAATGACTCCACGTCAATCCAACAACGATCTAAATTGCTCATCGTTGGCAAACACTTATGTAGAGCCTGTTTTTTAGGTACAAATTTAAAGTTTTAAATAGTCAAATTCTAAGTATCTTGAAGATTTGGCTCTGCATGATGCTATCATCATGGTGATAGCGACGCGTAGGAAAGTTTAAGTTCTCCATGCAAAGCACGATTGATTGCAATGTAACCAGCTATGCTTCGCGGTGCGACGCACCAAAATGCGAAAACCCTAATTCTCGAGCCTTGAGCCATATTTAAAGGCACTAACAACCCCAATGTCTGCCTCTCTTACCAGCATCCTTTCCCAGTGAAACCCTAGAAACGAATCCTTGCCACCTTTAGTGATTTTTAGCACCTTTCTTGCTTTGAGGTGTAGTTTGAAGAAGTAGAAGATAAGTGGTAGTGCAAGAAAGCAATGTCCAGCTAAAACCCAGCATCCTTTGCATATTTTGGACCCTTGTAAGTAAGAAAGTTTTCAACTTGATGTCTGTTTGTGCTTAGATCTTAATACTAGTAATGTTTTATGGTGTGTTGGTCTATTTATGATGTGTTCATATAGTTAGAGAAATTCCTGGTTTCCTAAGAATTTCCTAGACCATTTATGGAGCCCTTAAAAAAGAAAAGGGAGCATGCTCAAGCTCTCTTAAAGGTATGCAATAGTTTTGATTTTTGGGACCTCCTTTGTCCTAGAATTTGAGTTAGACATGCATGTCCATAAAGTTTACATTTTTATCCATTAACAGCCTAACGGTTGATTTCTGGAGAGTCCTAGCCACTGGCTTAACGAAATAAACACTTAACAAAGAAGTTGGAATGTTTAGAGATTGCGATGCTACCACAAACGGTTACCAATGCGACCTCCGGAGAGTCCTAGCCATTTATGCTGACTTTGGCCATTGACCGTTGACTTTTCCAGTTTGATCTTTGGTCAAACTTTGATAGATTTCAGAAATAGATCAAGGGGTTGACCTTTGTGTGTTTTGGGTCACTAAGTGATGATTGATGATGATTTAGGATGTTCGTGTCGTTGAGCATTTAAGGATGTGTGTGTGTGTACTTCAGCTCTACTATTTAGGTGAGTTTCCTCATTATACTATGTGTGACATTGCATGGGTAGGTAGCTTGAGACCTATAGTTTGAGATTGTGTACCTAGACTACTATAGTCTTGCTTGTTGAATGTTTAGTCATATCATTCATTCTTTTTTACTGTGGATTGTCTTGTGCTTGTTACGGGTAGTTTGGTGATGTGTCTCGTTAAGGGTACAAATGTGCTGAGTCCCGATGATGACATATGGTAAGGGTAGGAAAATGTTGTATCCCGTTCCGGGTAGTAGTCTGCCGAGTCCCAATATGGTACATTGAGAGAGTAAAACGTTGCCGAGTCCCGTGAGGGTAGGACTGTGTCGAGTCTCATTATGTGTTATGTATGTGATGTGATGAAATGTCTGGTATTTTAGTAAAATCACTAAGCTTTGTGTTTACTCTCACAACTTCAATTTTTTCAGGTACTTCTTCGGATAAGGGGAAGAGCGTGGTGTGACTGTATCACATCTAGCACAATTGTTTTGAGACTTCTGTTGATATATATATATATATATATATATATATATATATATATATATATATATATATATATATATATATATATATATATATATATATATATATATATATATATATATATATATATATATATATATATATATATATAGGGTCCCGTTCCGGTGAGGACTCTTTTTTCGGTAAGGACTCGTAAGGACGCCTCAAAAAAATTGAAAAAAAATATTAAAAAAATACAAATCATAAAATAGAGAATAGTACTATATCATGATCCAAAAAAATTTGGAAAAAAAAATTTGGATCATTGAGAAACAGAAATGATCCACAAAAAATTTTATTTTGTGGATCATTGTTTCATTATAAAAAAAATAATGATCCAAAAGTTTTTTTCCGAATTTTTTTTTCTCCAATATAGTACTATGATCCATGGTTGTTAAGATCCCGATCTTGATCTTAAGATCTTACGATTTTAAGATCCTTCAACCGAAAAACGATCCCGATCACAGTAGGATCTATCTGAAGCAAGATCTATACTAGGATCTTAGGATCCTAAGTAGGATCTTAAGATCTTAATACGATCCGATCCCACCTCTAGTTGTGGATGGTCATGATGAACTTGTTTATTTTTCTACAAAAGATGTTTTCTTCCTAATTTTTGCGGTTTCCAACTAAAAAAAACATAGCTCATGCTTAAGAAGTTAACTTTGATTCTACCATCCATATTTTGGTAGAGATTAAGTTATAACAGGTATTGCACAAAGTATGACATTAAGAGTAAATTTAAATACTACTTTAGTGGTAGGATCTTAAGATCCCGATCTCGATCTTACGATCACGATCTTGCAAAGCATAAAACGATCTTGGTTAAGATCCCGATCTTAACAACCTTGCTATGATCCATTTTATTATTTATATTATTTATTTATTTTTTTTCAATTTTTTTAAGGTGTCCTCACGAGTCCTCACTTTAAGAAGAGTCCTCACCCGATCGCTTATATATATATATATATATATATATATATATATATATATATATATATATATATATATATATATATATATATATATATATATATATATATATATATATATATATATATATATATATATATATATATATATATATATATATATATATATATATATATATATATATATATATATATATATATATATATATATATATATATATATATATATATATTGTTGAAACACAAGAGTTGGATCGAGATTCAAATAATGCGGAATATTATAAATAAACTAGATCAAGAACGAACAATATGAAGAACTGATGTCGAATGATTAATATGCAACTCAAGAACAATTCGATGTGAACTATTCTGTATGAGTGCCGTAGAGAAGATTACAAAAGTTAACCCTAATCAGGGTACAAACATGCAATTTATACAAAAACTAAGTATGGAAGGACAGACCCATTCCATAACCGATAGCAAAATTAATGGCATAAAATCTGGCTACAAATCCGATCAGCATCTTTGACTCAATCCATATTTATGACTCAACAATCTCCCCCTTTGAGTCAAAAATGCGACTTGTCTTCATTCTTCAGGTTTCACTTCATTTGTTTGTCTATCGAACACCTTCGGAATGATGGCCAGGATCCTCTTTCGAAATTCAATGTACCATCTTAACATGTCGTTGATGCAAGTTTTATCATCAGAGGTGTTGGATTGGAGTTTGTTGATGATGTGAAGAATGTGTTCCAACACTGGAGTTCTGTGAAGATGTTTGTCCGAAAGAAAGAATATCCTTTTAATGTTTTCAAGCCCTTCCTTTGAATTGTATGCCACACTCCAATTTGAGTTGACAATTTTTCCGATTTTACGCTTACTCAGATTTTTGGGAGGAGGGCGTCTCACAGTCAAAGGAATCTTGTCCAGAACACCAGCGACTTCAACATCCAACTTCGCAACTTCAAGAATGTAGTATCCAATCATTCTTTTGATATGATCAAAAAGAGGATGATACTTTTGTTCTCTCGACAGGATGTTGAACAGAGATATCCAGTCGAATGGATTCAAAAATGGTAGATCAGCAAGAGAAAATTCCATCTTTTCTTTATCATCTCCTTTGAATGCTAAAAATCTTGAGTTTTTGAATGGAACAATAACCTCAGGAAGACGGCGAGTCAGTTGCACAATCTTCTTCAGACTCCAGGTTAAATGTTGAGGACTCGCGTTCTTCAAATAGAAGGTGAACAATAAATCATTCACTTCCGAATTAGAAAGACGGGTGTCTTTGAGTTCCTCAAACCCTCGGAACAGAAGAGCTTTCGCCGTCATTGGAAAGTCAAACTGAGAGTTTACATCATTGCTTGTGTTATACGAGGTTACTGGTTGAAGCCAGTTCTCCACAGGCTCAGTAATTGCTTCCAATGTCATCCTTTTATAGTGCCAGGGAGGAAATAATGACATCTGAGTGTTCAAGAGTAATTCAGCCTCTCTTTTGGCAGCTTCCTCAGCATCAAGCTTGCGAGTGAGGTTGAGAATTTCATCAATTTCCTTTTCCCTAGTTGATTTGGCAGCGTTCCGATCATAAACTTGTTCTTCCAATATCTCTTTGCCTTTGCGTTTTGATGGATCTTCAGAGGTTTGACCAACATTGCCTTCAGCATTCATCCTTTTGAACCAATCGGAATCGGGGTTCTGAGCAGCATGTGTAGCCCCTTTTTCATTGTCTTTTCCGATAGTAGAAAAGGAGGTTTTGATCGGGTTGTCTTTCTTCGGAGTGTCCTGATTGAACGTACTTTCTTCATTGGTTTCGTCTCCCCCTTGTTTTGGAGAGGCACCGCCTTCCGAAACACCCTTTAATGCGGCCAAAAGATTGAAGACAGGATGAAGCTTAAGGGTTAGGTGTCTGCGCACCTGAGGAGTGAGAATGGGATCAGTGTCTTCTACAATCCTATGAAGGAAAGAATCAATTTCAGATACACCATTTCGAACAGCTTTGTTCTGAGAAACAGCCGAGGTAAGAATGGCAGACTTGTGTCGGATATCTGACTTGAGAAGCTGGATTTTTGTTTCTTTGGCGGCTAAAGTGTTCAGTTGATCAAACTTTGTATCCATAGAGGATACCCATTCGGAATATTCTTTCTTCAACTCCGAACGTAATGTAGAAAGCTCCTCTCTTTCGTTCCTTAGGATGCTGCCAAAGTTGGAGATGACTTGTTGCATCTTTTCATTGTTACTGACATGACAGTCTCGGAAGTCCTGAGTAAATTTGAGAACATCTTTTTCCAGCCTGCCAATAGAGGTGGCAGAGTTTTGCATTTGGGTTTCGGAATTCTTTATGAGGGAGGAGAATTCACGCATAAGTTTGACATTTTCGGTGATTAAAGTGTCCACCGAGTCTTTATGAGCATTCAACTGGGATTGCCAGTCGGAGTGTGAGGCATTCGCCTGGGATTGAAGAAGTGAATCTAGCTTCTCGGAGATTTCCTTGAGTTGATCTGAAGCCATCGGAACAGAAGAACTGGGGTTCTTGAGTTTAATAGTGGATGGAGATTCAAGAAAGTCTAAAAGATCATCCTGGTCATCATTAACCAGAATATCTTCCTCGTTATCATCATCTGAAGGAGGGTTGACAAGAGGCGAATTTGGAATGCTGGTTTGTTTTGGTGATAGGGATGGAGACTTTTGAGTGATTGGGGATCGGAGGGGTGAACGTTCAGGAGTGGATTATGGACTAGAATGAGGAGTGGTTTTTGGTGTGGGATCGTGAGGTGGTGATAGTGGAGGAGGAGAAGGATTGGTAGGTGGAATATCTTCAAGATTTTCAGTAATCGGAACGTCGTGTGGGGACTTCGGAATGTGTTGAGTATCGGAGAGTTCATTATCAGAATCAAAAGATTGGACAAGCTTCCGAAGTCTTCTTGGACGTTTGGGCTGTTTTTCGGTGTCAGATGCTGCAGCTTTACCCTTTCGTTTAACAATTTTCTTTGGATTCTCAAGTCTGTCAAAAGCATCTTGATGTGCTTGATCAACATTACGAACTCCCGATGGAGGTAACTGTCTGTATTCAGCAATGCATTGAACGTCCTTCGGAACTCGGTCCAGCATCGTGATCGGAATTGATCCAATGAAATCGAAATCCTCCGATTTAGTGGTTGCAAACTGAGTGGTCGACAACGTCGGAATAACCGCTAAGACAGAATCGGTCATGACATGAAGATGATTTTGCTCAATAGCCCGTTTCACCACAATGGACCAAAATCGAGCACAAGAGATTTCAGAGTGACGATTCTTGTAGTTCACGCTCTCGACAAATTGGCTCCACAGAATAGACCCGTAATCAAGGTTGATATCATGATAAAGGCCATAAAAGATAGAGTAAAAGAGCTTACTTGCACTGTCTGTGCCTGTTGTGCGTTCAGAGAAGCTTTTGAACAAGATTGTGAAAAGAAAGTTCCCCAGAGGCGGAAGACCTTTCTTTGTGAACTTGGAGAGTTGCGTTATATCACCCTTGTAGCCTATTTGATAGAAAAACCGTGGAAGAGTAGAAGGCGGAAGGGAATCAGGATCAACAATAGCAGTTTGATCAGTAAACCCTAGCAATTTTCCAAAGCGAGACTTGGAAATGCGCGTCTTGATGGATCCAACCTCAAAGGTAACAACATCATCAGCTTTGTTATAGAATGGAGACGAGTATGCAGAAGAGAGACACACGATTGGAACCTCCGCTGAAGCAGTTAGGGCTTTGCAGATTCGTGAACACTTAAGACATTCGATCATCGGATGAAGAGCTTCATTATACTTGGAGGAGTTAAGATCGATGATCATATTCTGATTCTGTTTGATCTTCAGCATAAGAGAGGAGGATGTATTTTCGTTCGCAGAAGATGAACCAGCCATTTGAAAGATCTTGAGAGTTCGTGAGAAAAAGAGGGCTTTGAAGATGAAGAGTCACATGAGTGAGAGATGAAAAGCGGAGAAGAAAGAGAGTAACCCAAAAACTTTTTAGATACCCTTTGGAGATTATTTGGAAAGAGAAAATCCCGCTTCAGTTGATTTCGTTCCCCAAGAATGACGCTGTATCATCATGAGCGGCCCCCAAAAGTCGCATTGCAGGCGCGTGAAAAGCGAAAAAGTAGCTGCTGTGGAGATGACGTTGTAACGGCCACGTCTTGATTACCTCACCCAAAATTTCAAAAATTTGATGAGTAAAACAAAATGCCAGGTCATCAATCTGAGTCCTTATCAAAAAAATCAACCAGAGTTAGAAAAATCAAATAATGATTTTCGTGCAAGAGTGTGCCAAAGACAAAGAAGAAAATCAAAATTTATTTAGTAAAGTGTGATGTCGGAATGACATAAAATTGATTGATCCCGGGCAATGATCTCTGCCTTCGGAATCAAGAGAGATTCGGAAGTGATTTGTGTGGTATCCCGTTGAATTTCGATCAATTGATTGATAAGAATCATTGAAAGGTTTCTTTTAAGATTTTGGCTCTATGAGGTGGGTTTAACTTTCTTTCAGATTCCGAAAACGTGAGAAATGTTCGAAATCGGAAGAAAGAACTTGTTTGACCAGAGAAGTCATGAAAACAAGTGAGGGTAAGGAGAATTTTGTCTGACTAGGGAAATATTTTGGAATCTCAAAAAAAATAAAAACTGGATCTCTTTGGATAGAAATTACTTTGGTGAAGTAGATTTCATAAAGATCACGCAAAAATAAAAGATTGAGATTTCCTTTGAAGTTTCGTCAATTCCTTAGTGGGTTTGGATTTTTTTTTTTTGGGGTTTCATTCAAAATTGTGGTAGAAGCAATTCCGAAATCATGAACACAGAGTTTGAATAACCATCAGTTTTCAGTGGTAATGCTAAAAACCTTCATAAGGGTTATAGTTATATGAAAGTGAATTAAGTGTGGAGAATTGATAGAAGGGTCAAGAAAGATTGTTTGAGTCTCACAGCTTTTCATGGTGAAAATGAGTTGCGATCTTTGACTAGAATTTCCGAAATCTTATATTGAAATTGGTTTATATTTCAATAATCATAGATATTCGATTTAGGTACTCAGAAACTGTGGTAAGAAGAAATCCATCAATTCAAAATAGTTAAAAAAAATTGTATTCTTGCTGAAGAATGCTGACGAGGACTTGGCTATCATGAGAAATCATTTATTGCTCAGGCGAGAAGTGTGGAAAGCGTCGAATCAGTTGCTAATCAGCCGTCTCTGCCTTAATGACACATAATAATGACTGCAGACTACATCATTACTTCAAAAGGTAATTAAATATCCACAGTTGGAAGCTTAACCAGTGTCATTTCTGCCTATAAAAAGGAACCATTGTTAATAGCAACAATTCACACCAAAAAGAAAATTACCAACAGAAGAGATATCAAATGGCTCGTCGTCCCTACAACCGCTTTGACAAGGTCGAAGTCAAGATGCAAGAAGGCGACTACTCAGGTGGCATCTATGGCGGGGTTGTCGTGGGAGTTTGGAATCACCGATGTGAGGTGAGGATGACCACTCTCAACGATGGCGAGGGTGGTGGACCACTGACGGTTCAAACAAGCTACCCTTTTCTGCAGCCTGTCCCACCAAGAATCTTGGTGGAGTACAAACAGTTTGACCTCGTTGAGGTCTGGCACATGAGGGGGTGGTGGCCGGCAGTGATCACCCGTGCAACTCCCCACAACCAGTTCCAAGTGGGACTGGCAGACGGGACGCGCCTCTTCGTTGATGAGAGTGAGCTGCGTATCTACCAGGCGTTCCATCTTGGTGATCCTCCCATGTGGCACTACTACAAGCTGTAGGAAGTAGTTGTATTTATCTTTGTCTTTTGATGTACCGAACTTTCTTCCTCCAGTTTCAATAAATAGTGTCTTTCTTTTTGTGTATGGATTTCTGGTTGAATTCTGTATCTGCATTCTCAAGAATATCAGACAGCAAGAAGAACAAAACAAAGAAAAAGAAAAGAAAAAGAAAATAAAACACACAACATACGAAAATAAATCAAAATTTTAAAGAACTAGAAAATCTTTTTGATATTTGATATATGTGAAGAAAGTAAAGCACAAAAAAAAATTTAAGGAAAATATTTTTGATGTATATAAGAAAAGTAAATAGCAAAAAAAAATAAAAGAAGTAAAAATAAAAAATAAAAGTAATAAAATTAATAAAATGAAAAAAAAATTAAAAAAAATAAAACATAAAAATAAAACAGAGTTTCAGAAAGGATACATGCATTCCGAATTATTCTTGTCTAAATTCCGATTCCGAGGCATTCCGAATTTCGGAATCAATCGGAATCTCAATCAGATTTCGGAACGGATTCAGCTTCCATCATTCCAAGACCTTGAAGAATTCTGTTGAATGCCAGCTTAGGAAGGGCCTTTGTGAAGATGTCTGCTAGTTGATCATTTGAACGAACAAAATGAATCTCGATGTTGCCGTCTTCAACATGATCTTTGATAAAATGATATCTGAGTGCAATATGTTTAGTCTTTGAATGTTGCACTGGATTGTGACAAATCCGAATCGCACTTTCGGAATCACAGTAAAGAGGAATACGTTTCATATTGACTCCATAGTCTCTCAGTTGGTTTTGAATCCATATTATCTGAGAGGTGCATGAAGCAGCAGCAATGTACTCAGCTTCAGCCATTGAGAGTGACACGCAAGTCTGTTTCCTTGATTGCCAGCTTACGAGTTTTGCATCAAGAAGTTGACATCCTCCAGAAGTACTTTTGCGATCCAATCCGCAGCCACCAAGATCAGCATCAGAAAATGCTTGAACAAAGAAGCCAGATCCTGACGGATACCACAAACCAAGAGAGGTTGTTCTTTTGAGATATCGGAATATGTTCTTCACAGCGTTGTGATGTGGCTCTCTAGGATTCGCCTGAAATCTAGCACAGTAACAAACAGCAAACATAATGTCAGGTCTACTTGAAGTAAGGTAGAGAAGTGAACCTATCATTTGTCGGTAAAGAGTGATGTCTGCTGCAGGTTTGTCTAGTGAAGGAGTGAGTTTGGTTCCGAAAGCCATCGGAACTTTGACTTTAGAATCTCCCTTCATTCCGAATTTCTCTAAAAGAGACTTGGTATACGCTTCCTGATTAATGAAGATGCCTTCTGAACTTTGTCTGATGTTAAGACCTAGAAAGAAATTGATTTTACCCATCGAGCTCATTTCAAATTTTGTCTCCAGCAGTTTTCGGAATTCAGCTATTAGGCTGGGATGAGTAGATCCGAAAATGATGTCATCGACATAGATTTGAACAATCATCAGGTGACTTCCTTCCTTTTTGCGAAAGAAGGTTGGGTCGACAGATCCTTGCTTGAATTTGGATTGCTTGAGAAACCAAGTTAAAGTTTCATACCAAGCTCTTGGAGCTTGTTTTAGACCGTAAACAGCTTTATCTAACACATAGCAATGATCGGGATGTTTACTGCTTACAAAGCTGGGTGGTTGTTAAACGTAGACTGTTTCTTCTAATTCTCCATTCAGAAATGCACATTTGACATCCATTTGATAGACATCGAAACCTTTGTGTGCTGCATAAGCAAGAAAAATCCGAACGGATTCCAGTCTGGCAACCGGTGCAAATGTTTCTTCATAATCAATTCCGTCTTCTTGACAGTAACCTTTAACTACCAGTCTTGCTTTGTTCCGAATGACATTCCCTTCTTTGTCTAACTTGTTTCGGAATACCCATTTCATTCCGAGAACTGAAGCATTTTCCGTAGTCGAAACCAATCTCCACACCCTATTACGTTCAAATTCATTTAGTTCATCTTGCATTGCTTGGACCCAGTCAGTGTGATCAAGTGCTACTTTAACTGTTTTAGGTTCAATCTTGGAGATGAACGAATGAAACATGCAAAATTCCACTTTTGAAAATAATGCGGCTTGCTTTTCTTTAGCTTGAGCTCGAGTGAGAACGCCAGCAGAAGTCGTTCCGATGATTTGAGATTTTGGATGATCTCTCGTCCATTTTATCATTGGAGGATAATTTGGATCATATTCAGGATTGATTTCTGGAATAATTTCTTCTGCTTCCGATTGTGCCTCTGACTGTGTGTCGAGGTCATTGTTTTCAATCTCATTCTCCCCCTGGAAGTTTGCATCGTTTCTATCGTCAGAGGGATGTTGTGCAACCGGTAGAGTGGTTGACTCGGATTCAGGAACCATACCCTCCCCATGAATAGGTGCTGAACTCTCCCCCCTGGATAGGAGCTGGGTTCTCCCCCTAGATAGTTGCATCGGAAATGGGAGTTGGATCATTGTTCGGAATCGGAACATCAGTGGAATTTTCTTGTGAAGTTTCGTTTTCACTGACTGTACTTTCTATAAGCTTTAACAACTCATCTCCTTGGTTATCTCTTGCGTTTGCTTCTGCTGATGTTGTGTTTTCTTGTTCATCGAACAAATTCATGAATTCCTCATAGAGATCCAGAAGAGGAATTGTAGATGAATTGGATTCTGGAAAAGATTTCTTCAAGCTTTGTAGTAACATGCTTTGCTCTTGAATTGTATCTATCATCAAAGGTGATGTAGTACGTTTCTTCAATCTTCCGAGATCTTTTGTTCAGAACACGATAGGCCTTTGAGGTAAGAGAGTATCCCAAAAAAATACCTTCATCAGCTTTTTCATCCCATTTAACTCGTTTTTCTTTGGAGTTAAAAATGAAGCACTTAGATCCGAAAACATGAAAGAATTTCACGTTCGGTTTCCTCTTGTTGATGATTTCATAGGGAGTGAGATTAAATCGTTTGGTGATGTTTGATCGGTTCTGAGTGTAACAAGCAGTTGCGATGGCGTCGGCCCAGAAGTATATAGGAAGTTTCGCAAAAGAGAGCATTGTGCGAGCGGCTTCACAAAGAGAACGATTTCGTCTTTCTACAACTCCGTTTTGTTGAGGAGTGTAGGGGCCAGAGATGTTATGCGAGATTCCTTTATCGACAAGAAAATCATCTAGAACTTTATTTTTGATTTCTGTCCCGTTATCACTTCTTATCATCCGAACGTGCTTTCGGAGAAGAATTTCTATCTGCTTGATGAAGTTAATCATGTTGATCGCTGCTTTAGATTTTTGCTTGAGAAAGAATACCCATGTGAAACGAGAGAAGTCATCTACCACAACCAGAATGTATTTGTTGTGAGCAACGCTTTCGATGGCAGATGGACCACAAAGATCAATGTGCAGAAGTTCTAGGGGTTCGATGATCTTTGTGTTGATGATTGTAGAATGGCTCTTCCGACTTTGTTTTCCCAGCTCACATGCATCACACAGTCGGTCTTTGTCGTACTTGAGTAGCGGTAATCCTCGCACCAGATCACCAAGTACCAATTTATTAATGTCACGAAAGTTCATGTGAGATAAACGTCTGTGCCATAACCAACTATCATCATTTGTAGCTTTTGTGAGTAAGCAGATGGCAGGTTTCCCTTGGATGGGTCGCATGTCTAAAGGAAACATCTCTCCTTTTCTTTTTGACTTCAAAATGATCTTCTTGGATTCCTTTTCAACCAATTCGGAGCCATCTTCATCAAATGAGACTTTAAGACCTGTTCCGACCACTAGTTGAGAAACACTTATTAAGTTGTGCTGAAGTCCTTCAACATATGCTACTTTCCGTATCGAAATTTCACCATTTGTGATCATGCCATAGCCTTTGATGTTGCCGGTTGCATTGTTTCCATAGCTGACTTTTCCTCCATTCATTAGCGAGCGATATTCTCGTAATTCCTCCTTCCTCCCTGTCATGTGACGTGAACAGCCGCTATCAATGTATCATTCCGGATCATACTGTTCGTCACGTAGAACCTGCACAAGTTAGAGAGATTTAGGAACCCAAACCAATGTGGGCCCATGTGAGAATTTATGAGAGATAGGAAAAATGCATGATTTTTCAACCCAAAAGGATTGTCTCATGGATGGTTGATTTTTCTTATTTTCAATTCGAAACACTTTCATTTTTGTAGATTGCCATTGTTCTTTAGCAAAACGAGATTTCGTTAGAGTGAATGTGTTGGAAACTTGATAATAATGGGTTTTCTGACTGCGAGAGTGATAAGTAGGAATTGATGGTTTAACTGACTGAGATGAGAATTTTGGTTTGAAAATAACTGTTGGATGAATCTTGTTGGATTTGAGATCTTGAGTGGTTTCATGATAGAGTTTTGCCTTCCCCTTTGAATCATTTGTACCGAGAACACAAGTGAGATTCTTTGTTGTTGGTGTTGAAACCGAGGCTTTGGGTTTTGGTTTTGGAGTATGCTCAAATTTCGGAATTGGAATTGGATTGACTTTCTGGGTTGGGTTTAAGTCGTTTTTGTTTCTCCAGAACTGTTTTCTCTCTTTCAAATTCTTTTTGTACCTGGCATTCATTTGTTTCCTTTTGGCGATCAGCTCTTCAGGAGACTTATGAATACAAGATGTTGAGCAGTCGTTAGAGTCGGATTCGAAAGTACTCGTCTTAGAGTTTGAGGAATTGGAAGTACCTCATGAACCATTTCGAGAGACAGAATTTTTACAGTTCAACGATCCAGAAATGTAGTTACCACGAGACTTCCATGAGGTCATTTCGGAAAGACCTTTAGTCTCATCTGAGTTGTCAATTGGTTCCGACCAAAAGAAAGAATCACATACATCGGAATTATCGTTATCGACTAGGACTTTAAGTTCAGTTACATCTTTTGTATTTAGTCCTGGTTTAACGAAAACTTGATTTGGTACTGTCTGAATCTTTGGAAAAACAGTGGCCTGTTCGTTTAAAGTGTGTGATCCTTCACTTTCAACAATTCTCGCAAAAGCAACTGAATTTTCAGAAATGAGATTTTTCTTAGTTTTAGTAGAATTGGATATGTATTCCGAACAGTCAATTTCATCCTCAACAGATATCTCACTCATATCACTTTCATCGAAATCCGAAATATTCTCATTAATGGGAGTATTATCAGAATTTAATTTAGAGCATAATGAGTGAAAATTCTTTAAGGTTGCTATTTTAATTTCCTCATGATCATTTTCTGAAAAATATTATTTGACCATATTTTTATGTTCTTTGGACTGAATATAGCTTTCAATTTTATCAAGTCCAATTCGATAAGCTTCCGAAACCTCATCAGATGAAACAATGGTTTCACATCTGTGACATTCTGCATCGATTTCATCCTCTTTCAACTCAAGAAAGGGAAAAATCATTTTGTGTAAACCCCTGCCTATATCACAGTCAAGATGCAATTGAGTAATATTATTGTAAAGACGCTTTGCAATTAAACAAAAAATATTTCTCTGTTTGACAAGAACTAGATTATCCCTTTTGACATAAATGATATCATCTCGTGCTTTAACTAACTCACTATCCAACGCCTCGATTCTCATTCGTCTCTCCTCATTCTTATTTGATACCCTGCTCAATTGATCATTTAGGTTAGAATTACTTAGACGTGTTCTTTTTAAGCTATCACTCAAACTAGAAACAGTGAATCTAAGATCATCTAATTCAGTATCATAAGCAGAAGAACAAATATTTAAAGATTTAAGGATAGAGCGTACCTTGTTGACTACAGCTTCACATTCCTCAACTTGTTCATAAACAGGTTTCGCAGCAAAACAACTTGCTGAGGTTTGGCACCCGTCGGTAGAGTACCCCCTACTGTCGGAATGATCGGCCTTCACCACCAAACATCGGCCATGCGTCAGATTTCTTACCTCCTCATCTTCCGAATCCGTTGACCATACCTCAATGGCACCAAACTCTCTATCCTCCTTTACCACGAAGGCTGCCTTGGTAGATGAAACATCATTCTTTTTCAGTTCCGCAATCTTCTTTGCGTAATAAGCTTCATCTTTTACCTGCTCCTTCTTCTCAGCTTGCTTTCGGAGCAAACAGTCTTTCACAAAGTGGTTCTTGCCTTTACAATAATGGCAATCATAGCCTGAGTCGCCAACAAGTTTCTTTTCTTCATCACCTTTCTTTTTCTGACTTTCTTCCGATGACTTTTCAGAATTGAAACCTCCTTGTCGACTTCTGTTTTTAAATTTGGAGAAGTTTTTATTGAAGAACTTCTTGGGATTTGATACCATCAAAGCTTTGTCTTCTCTGGCCAGATCATCGTCGGAAAAATCTGATTCAGAATCGATTTCAGCCGATTTCTTTCCGACAGCAACCAGTGCGAGTGAACCAAGACCGATAGTCGCTTTGGCTTCCGAAATGACTTCTTTTTCATGGGACTTGAGGATTCCCACAACTTTAGCCAAAGTGTAAGTTTTGAACTGTTCATGCGCTTTTATGGTTGATACGATAGCCTTCCATTCGGAACGAAGACCATCAAGAAAGGTAACCTTTTGCTCAATAACAGTCCTAGCCAGATTGTATTTTAATAATCGAATGAGAAGATGATTGTATCGATTGAAAGTCTGGGTTAGAGTTTCTTCCGAACCTTGTGCAAAAGATCCGAAATCGGAAAGAAGAGTGGTTTGAATTGAGTGCTCAAGGTCAGCATCTCCCGAATACAATTCTTTAAGTCTATCCCAGATCTCTTTAGCCGTCTCGCATGAACTAACCAAGCGAAGAGTGTCTGCTTGAAGAGCGAATCTGATAATTCTGAATGCTTTAATGTTGCTCATTAGTTTATCTTTTTCGTCTTGAGGAATGTTTGTATGAGTAACAAGCATGTTGTTGTATTCTTTTAGGGTTTTGATAACCCTCCTTGTTGCCGTGTGGACATGAGTTTCTTTAGTAATAGCTTGCCAAATCGTTATTCCATGTTCTTCAATGCCAAGAACATAATCTTCAAAATGCAACGCCCAGACCTCATACTCTTGAGTAAATAAAATTGGAGTCCTTGTAGTGGATCCAATGCTGCTTGAAAGATTGAAAGACTGAGTATGTGAGTCGTCAAAAGCCATTGAAACTTGTTTACTGTTTAAATCAGAAGTGTAAATTAAAAGAAGAATCGAACGTAAAGATCAAAGTCTGATATCCAAAATCGATCAAAACGAGAAGGATAATCAAAACAGATCTGTGAATAACACGAACTCCTGCTCTGATACCAATTGTTGAAACACAAGAGTTGGATCGAGATTCAAATAATGCGGAATATTATAAATAAACAAGATCAAGAACAAACAATATGAAGAACTGATGTCGAATGATTAATATGCAACTCAAGAACAATTCGATGTGAACTATTCTGTATGAGTGCCGTAGAGAAGATTACAAAAGTTAACCCTAATCAGGGTACGAACATGCAATTTATACAAAAACTAAGTATGGAAGGACAGACCCATTCCATAACCGATAGCAAAATTAATGGCATAAAATCTGGCTACAAATCCGATCAGCATCTTTGACTCAATCCATATTTATGACTCAACATATATATATATATATATATATATATATATATATATATATATATATATATATATATATATATATATATATATATATATATATATATATATATATATATATATATATATATTACTTGAATTTATTGTCATGGATTTTGGACTTTTATTCTAAACATTGAATGAATGGTGTTATGATATTAAAATAGTTTCTACGTTTATACTCTGATTTTAAAATGTAAAATTTAGCCATAAAATTTGGGACGTTATAAGTTGGTATCAGAGTCTTGGTTTGAGGGATTTGGATGAACTATGTGAGTCCAAACTCAAACTAAGGACTGAATGATTTTTTATAAAAAAAATTTAGAAAAAGATTGTAACGTCCCAAATTCTAGAATAAATTTTTTATTTTTGAAAGCGGTTCGACTGCATAAAAACTGGTTGGAAATAAGAACCATTTGTTCCGAGTTCAGTATTTAAAACATTTAAAACAATATGTATTAAATCGAATACCAAAAATAAACCAGCGGAAGACTTGAACACCAAAATGTCGGATGCGATACAGTCGCGCCGCGCTCCAAAGCTCAATCCAAAAAGTAGCTGCAAACATTTAGGGTGAAAGAGTAAGCACAAAGGATAGTGAGATTCCCAAAATACCAGACGATCCATCACACAGAAGGCATCATCATAATAGTCTTTATGCTTATCCCGAACAACTGGGCTAGTGGCTCACCCACTCTGCCATTATTCTTATACGACCTTCGGGATCACTCTGAACATTCGGGCTCACGGCTCACCCACTCCGTCATCATTCTTTAGTCGCAACAACAAATCGAACGACTATTTGCTTACCCAAATAGCACAGAAGCCTAAGCACACAATTAACCTAGCCAATCCCTAATATTAACCACTCAATCAAACAACGTAAGGCACAACCAGCTTAAACACACATTACTACATATAGTAGTATAAGGCTACCTATGCATGTAACATCACCCATAGTATAGTCAGAAAACTCACATGATCCGCCAAGCTAAAAGCACTCCACGTGCGTGTCCTCGGATCCCGATGACACGAACCTCAAATCTCCCATGTTTGACCAAAAGTCAAACTCAAGGTCAACGATCAACGGTCTGGAATAGCACCGCTATCTCCTCAAGATAGCATCGTTATTAGATCGGGCCTTCGCATAGATAGCGATGATATCCCCATAGGTAACCGCGCTATCTACGAATTTTCCAAAACTTCCTTAAGCACTTTATCCATTCGTCCAAGGGTCAAGCTCTTCCAGAACTTACCCAACATGACCATAAGCTCATAAATTTTCCACCTTTATAGTCATGCATGTCCAAATCTTAAAACCTAAATCCAAAAGCTTGAAACTAACCACAATCATCAAGCAAATACCATAAGAGAGATTGCTCACTCTCAAAACTGACTTCAAAAAATCTAGGGATGTAACTAGGGGCATAAAAGTTTGACCTTTTCCATTCCACACCAAAGACAAAGCAATAAAAGGACCAAAAATCCATCTAAAGTCCCCATAACCACTAGAACAACCCTTCTACTTACAATGGTCCATAAAATGTAGAACTTGTTGATTGCTCCTTGAAGAACACCTTCTAGCACCACCACACACCTTCCTTCTCTTTAATCAAGCTTCAAGAGTGGATAAAAGAGCCAAAAACACCAAGAGGAGTCTAGGGTTTCATAAGAGATCTATTTGGGAGTTGAAGGGGAAGAAATAATGGCTTCCTGTGGTTTAGAACCCATAAATATGGCCCAATTACTGAGATATAAGGTTTTGTGCATTTCGCGGTGGATAGTGTCACTTTATATGAGATAGTGTCGATGTCTCTGCGACTCCCGCCTTCGCATTATCACAAGATAGCGACCCTATCTCTAAAGATAGCGTCGCTATCTCTAGGCCAGCCTAATTCTAACTTCTTTAATTACATACTTGGTTATTCTGGGAACAGGGTCTTACAATTCTCCCCCAATTTTCTGGATTTCATCCCCGAAATCCTTTCCTTAATCACCCTGCCCGTGTGCCTAATTGACACGCCTAGGTCTTCGTGCGGTCAAAAATTGTAAAATAAACCTAACACACACTAGTATAGCGATAGTCAGGGTCGATCCATAGGAGTTACGTGGTCAAGGTAGGCAATAGATTACCAACTGTAGTGTCACTCTACAGGCAGATGATCTAGTTTTCGACTTTTACCAAAAACAATCCCAAAATCATAAGCATCCAACAATTCCAACTCAAGCATCAACTAAACTAAAACCAAAACCAATAACTAATCCTAATCACTTACTGAAATCAGAAGTATAATTCAGAATTAATCAAGATCAGATCAACACAATCAAACAATCAAACATACAAATGCATCCAAGAGCATAAAACCTATAAAAAGAGCATTTAATAATAACCGAATGATTAACTATTAAAAACTCAGATCCAACTTGTTCCAAACAGAAAACATAAACTTTCAGAAACTAAAAACTAATGCCAATGGTTGTCACACCCAATAACACTAGCCAAAGCTACCAAAACTACTAAACTACTTGGAAATTAAAAGAGAAAAACTTAAATACCAATTATGGTCGACTGAAAACTGAAACTCGGAGTCAAAGAAGCCTTGGGGATCGTTCCTATGCCAGGTCTTTGCTACTGATTTCGACCTAAAAGCCTCTATTTATAATTTTGAAAAGTAAAAGACCGCGTCGCGCGCACTTAGATTCCGCGGCGCGCGTACGGGTTTATCCCTGTTTTTTCGGCATTTGAATATTCTACACCGCCTCATTGCTGACTCAGCGCGTCGCACCCTTCACATATCCGTGGCGCGCGTGCAAATTCGACTGTTTTGTCTTTATCTTCAAACTTCTTCCATTTTGTATGCATTTAGCCCCTGTTTACATCATTTCTTTCCAAACAAGCACTGACACAAAAAGTGAGAATACCACAGCATATATGATATAAATTCACTAACAATAGGGCTCAACAACGACTAAAATACTTGATATTACTAGGCGCTGTCAAACACCCCACACTTGTGCCTTGGTTGTCCCCAAGCAAGAGAGTTTTTAACAAATTCTAATAAAGACTCAAACAATTTTTGAATGCGTTCAATTTCAAAGCTTATTGCCTCAAGAATTAGATTGAAATAGTTTGTGAAAACATAACCAGAATATTCTTTGGAATTCATGACTTTCTAAAAAACCCTTGATTACAAATTTTCTGTCCACAATGAAGTGTACTTACTCATTCAGATTCTAAAGGCCATAAAAGAACTATACATGACTTTCGATGTTGTCCGTGTAACGAGCTTTCAGAAATACCATCCCAGACCAGACGATCTTAGGTGGCAAGGTACATAAATCCCACCCATTTTAAGCTTACCGGCTCGAACAACAAAGGCCACAGATTGACAATTCCTTCCTAAATTCCAAACTTAAAACATCCCAATCTTCTAACTCTTAAAACTCAACTTATTTGACTAAAGTAATAGCATGATAACAACTAAATAGTATTCCTTGAAAAATACTAATGCTATAACATTCAAAAACCATTCGTTTCAAAATTACAACCTCTTAAAAATTTTGAAAAATGGTCATTTCCCGCAAAAATTTCAAAAACTACTCTTTCGACCGTCCACACCATACACTTAAAGCCGTACAACGCCCTCGTTTTACAAAAATAATTCAAAACAAGGGAGAAAGAGTTACCCCTTAGACGGTAGATGGCTTGATGGTACTTGGTTGTCACAGGTACAAAAACACGAACAAAAAATCCTCAACTCAGAATTCAGGAGTTGTAGCACAACAGTGAAACACGCTGGTGGTCAACGAAAGTGGAGGGGGCACGGTGACCCCACACTTGCCTGAAACAACTCCTCCATTTGGTATTACATGCATAACTCACAAAAAAACATTAAATGCAACTAAACAAACAAATAGAATATAAACAAGCAGAAAATAAAGATAGTATCATAAGTACAGTACATATATCCCAAAAGATAAGAAAAATACATCAACCGCCACCTGGTGGCCCAGAAGGACCTGCCTCGTGGTCGTGGGCTCGGGCTGGGAATGGTCGGGGTGGTGTCCCTGCTTTGTGGCTAACCCCAAAAGTACCTCCCATATCCACTCCAGCTAGTCCTCAATCCTAGCAACCTTAGCCTACAGTCGGTGGGTGGTCTGTGTCTCCTTCTGCTGTGGCTCTGGCTCCGGTGGTGCGACCCTCTGGCAACGCCTCGGAGGTCCCTCGTCACGGGCTGGTCGTGACGCCCTCGGTGCCTCTGTCATATCTCTCACATAATGCCCGGGCCGTGGCTACTGGATCAGGTGCATGTTCTCCAGTGCCCGCGCCAATGTGCGGGCTGGAGGGATCGCCATCAAGGACGCCATGGTGGCAGCAGTGAGTATCCGGTAAGATCGGGCCAGGAGGGTAATGTAGTGCCCGCCTGCCAAAGGATTGCTAGCAGATGCACCCGTTGCCTGAGTGGATAGAGGAATCGCCAAGGCGTACGGCAGGTTCAGGAACCTGGAGGGATCGAGAAGCACCCACAACTATGTCAAGTCATAACCGGACACCTTCTCGCCCCCCCTCCCTCTGCATGATAGAGGTGGTGACGATGCGGTGCATGAGCCGATGAAGCGGATTGCGGAGCTGGCTCTCCCCGGCCGACCCTGCCTCATAGAAAACGTTGGACAACGAGGCCCAAATCACTGTGTTGGCATCCCTGGTGGGCTGCCCCTGGTTGGACGCATGAAGGAACGGCGTGAAGTGCTGGTTCTGGAGATCCGCCTCTGTATAAATCTCTGTGCGTCTCCCGAACTCCCTGAGACTGCACACCCTGGGGGCTCCTCCTAATCTGAATCGGACTAGCCTGGATCGGGCCTCCGCCGAGCCTGGTGCGTAGCGGACCGTGGAGAGAAACTACAAAAGAAGCTCGGTGTAAACTGTATCCTCCTGGTTGGCCATGAGCCTGTCCCAACCACGACATGTGAATGTGGCCTCCTCGTGGGACCACGTACGATGAAAAAAGGGCTCGATCTCGGCCCAGAGTCCGACCGTCCCGAGAATATCTCGGTCGATGATCGTCACCTCGAGAACCCAGCGACTGATAAGTGCATCTCTCCTCGAAACATACTCGACAGAACTTTCCAGTCCCTCGGGGAACTGGAGAAAAGGATGATCGCGTCTGAAAGCCATCTGTACAAAAGAAAACAGCCACACAAAACAAATTTTTTTTTTGCAAAATCAGTCATTGTCTCTCCCACCGAACCGCGGCGCGGCCCAAGAACCAGGACGCGGCGTGGCGAGCAACTGTTGTGAAATCCAAACCCATTCTCACTGATTTTCACCTGTTAACTCGATCCAAACACACTACAAGGTAGTCTAAGCACCGACTAGCCCCTCTAGGGTGATCATTTGGCAAACAAAACACCCTACGAGCCGGCATTGCCGATTTCTAAGTTTTTCATTTTTTGGAGAAATCAACCAATTTCACAGCCTAATCGCTATTTCTAACAAGTAAAAACTAGTTAGAATGACGTACCTCAATAGTGGGAATAAAATGAACGAGAAAAATGCAAGAAAAATGTCGGATGATCGGAGCTCTGAGGCGCGGCGTGGGCAGGGCCGGTCTAATGGTTTTCTATGCCTTGGGCGAACCATCGTAATAATGCCCCTATATTTGTACCTTACAATACCCCATACCTATATTCAACATGTATTTATAAGACAAAAGTATACCACATTTCTCTTTAGGTAGAAAAATCATATCCAAAATAATATTCGGGGGTCTTAAATCTATATGCCGTTATAATTTTCTTACGAGAGCATCATAATACCATTTAGTAAACTCTCATCAACTAGAAATTATATCTGTCCCATATAATATACTTTCATAAACCAATAGCATAATCAAGAATCCAATTAAACTGAAATGTTGGAAAATAGTTTCCCTTTAGGTATCTATATGACATTTCCCAATCACATGCCACGTCTTATAGCTAAAGCAACATAATCTCATGGAAAAGAAAAAGTTTGAATCATAACATATACAAATTAACACCACAATCCTCCATTCTGTATACAAATTAATTAATCAAGAGAAAACTTAACTATATGCGCCTATAAACAATCCAATCCTCCATTCCGTATCAATCGATCAAGGTCAACTCAGTTTAACTACATATCTCAATCAATTGAAAACAATTCAATTATTCAGTTTTGCTAATTTATATAGGAAATAAGCAAATACAAATAAAGTATAAGGGTCGGTAAATAGATCATCGTTACAGAAACTTATTTTAGAATTCATAATCAGGAAACAAAATTAGAATTCTCAAATTGTAAGTATTCACAATTAAAAAATAAGAAATTACACACTAAATCAAAATAAATAACATCTTGATCACTAAAATCAGAAATATGAAACCACATACCAGTTGGAGTTGGCGTGGCTGAGCTATTAGAACTCCTAAATGGCATTGCACAACAGCGCATGATTATTTCAGTTAATCAGATCGTACCTGCAGGCCTTCAAACAATTTTATGTTTAGCTGAACTCTTGAAAGTCGTTGTGTAAAAAATTGAAAATAAAGATCTCCTCTTCTTCGGTAGTTTTATTTGGCGAGGAGAATCAAGATTGATGCCCCGCCTTTTCCGTTTCTGATTTTTGGTTCCCACCTATTGACCTTTTCCTTTTCCCCTTACTAGATCGACGTGACTTGGCTGGAGAATTTTGGCCAAAAAGAAAAATAGAATATTACATGTTGACCCAAAATTGTTGCCCCCACTTAGAGTGATGCCCTGGGCCGTCACCCAGATCGCCCATGCCTTGGGCCGGCCCTGGGCGTGGGTGATGTGTGTGAATAGTGAATGCGACGTACCTTTTTAAAGAAGAAAACCGACCGATCGATTCCCACGTCGTGGGAAAGGCGTGACCGCGGCGTGCGTGCCCCCAAATCAACCCCTACACATCGGGTTGGTTTACGATTCCGCGGCGCGTAAAACACATGACCGCGACGCGTCTTCAAAAATTCAAATTTCCTTCATAACAACCCCACACTTGCCTTGGACCAATAACACTTGCAATGACGATGATAATATCTTCCTAATTACTCCTAAGAAATATAGTACCTACCTATAAAAGATGGGTTGCCTCCCAACAAGCGCTAAGTTTAACGTCTTCAGCCAGACAGATTGTTCCTTATTCTTCCCATTCTTCCTGAGGCATGACCTTCTTCGTTTCTGGCGCAATATTGTGGACTACCGTCGCGAGCAAAGATGTCAATTGTGTCATTCTATTGCTAACCTGGCTAATCCACTGCTACTGAGCATCTAAAAGTTGGAAAACCTTAGCTTCCCTGCATCTTGCATCCTTTTCGTACTGTTGATGTTTCAACTCCATTAATTCCATCATATCCACCAGCTGCACCTTATCAATTGTTGACAGAGGATGTTGTCTAACCTCCCATAAGATTTCTTCATTTGCACCTTCACCTGCTCTTGTCCATTGTTTACCTCTGTCCTTAGTTCCTGGTCTCATAAGAGGATTGTCATTTGAGTACTTATCATTTTGCCCTGATGGCACTGATATTGGACATCCAAACTGCGTTTTCTTGTTCCAAAGGAGATATCCAAATCTCCTGTTTTGCAGTCCATAACAGCCCCGGCTGTGGCTAAAAATGGACGTCCCAAAATTAATGTCGGCGCATCCTCTAAGCTTTCGTACTCAATTACCAAAAAATCGACAGGATAGAAAAAATCACCTACCTTAACTATCACATTGGTCAATTTCCCCCGGGAAACCTTGGTTGACTGGTCAGCCAGCTGTAACACTGTCTTAGCATGCTCTAATTCCTTATTTTTATACTTATCGTACAATTAACCCGGTAATACATTCACACTTTCTCCAAGATCCAGCAAGGTATTCCTGATAACCACATCCCCTACCGTGACGGTAATCAACGGTGAACCAGGGTCCCTCTCCTCTTTCGGAAATGTTCCTAACAATGCCTCACTCGCTTTCACAGTTAACCTCACCGTCTCAGGTGTAGGTGCTTTACTTTCCTTATTATTTTTGCACATCTCCTGAAGAATCCTAGTATCTTCAGGAGCATTCTTTAATTCGTCCCACAGAGGTTGATTGATTGAGGGTCCACGTGACTTAGTTGGCACCTCCTGCTTTTTCTTCTCTTTCTTGTCCTTCTTCCTCTCCTTGATTCCAGCCATCATTGGCTGATCCTCCTTTAGGACATCCTTGTCCTCTTTTAGTTGAGGTTCCTTCTCATCCTGAATCTCCTTTTCTTTGTCCTCCTTAACTTCAACTTCTTCCTTAATGTCCTCTTCCTTACTCTCATTTTCATCCTTAACTTTTTTTTTTCTTCAGTTTGGCCTTCAACTTCACTTTCATAACCTAGCAAATCTTCTACGGTCACCTTCCTCCACTCAACCTCAACGGCATTGACATGTTCCTTTCCTGCCCGCTGAGCATGAGTCGGGTTGATCTCCGTGGTACTGGGCAACTTTCCATTATCTCTCTTCCTCTGATCCTTAGCCATCTGAGCGATTTGCATTTCTATGTTGGCAATAGCCTTGGCATTGGCTTGAGACTGCTGCTGCGTGGTGTTGAACATCTCGTACATTTTTGCGGTCAAATCGTCTTGAGTTCCTGGGGCATTGTTGGAATTATTGGGCCCCCTGTTGTTGTTACCGCTTCCACTTGCATTGCCATTATTATTTGCTAGTTGATACTGCCTGGGCTAATTAGATGACTGGCCCTGATAGTTGTTCTGCCTTTGATTGTTAAAGTTTTGCTGACCCTGACCATAAACCTGATTTGCCTCCTGAGTCCTTGGCCCTCATTGACCTCCTTGTTGCTGATTCTGAGGTCCGTTCTGTAAAGTAGACATCAGTCTATCAAACTTCTTGTTAAGCTCACTTATCTCTTTTTTAACACCCTTCCTCCAATCTGCATCAGCTCCCACTGCTGCAGCTGTGCCTACTGTCGTCCTAGTAGAAAAATTTTCCTTGGAACCGTTGCTCAACTGCTCCAAAAACTGCCAAGCTTCTTCAGGGTCTTGCATCATAATAGTGCCACTAGACGATGCATTGATCATTGCCTGATTCGTCTCGCTCTCCCCTTCGAAAAATACTCTAACTAATTGCCATTTTGGAATATCGTGATGAGGGCACGACCTCATCAACTCCTTCAGACGATCCCAAGCTTCGTGAAAGGATTCTCCAGGCTTTTGCTGAAAATTCTGGATGGCTCTCCTAATCTCTGTCGTCTTACTTGCTTGGTAGAACTCTTGCAAGAACTTAGCTTTGAGCTAGTCCCATGTAGTGATACTATTTGACGGAAGAGACGTGAACCAATACTTGTCCTTGTCTTTCAAAGTAAACGGGAACAACCTCAACCTAAAAATGTTCTTATTCATGTTCTTAGGGGTATTGGCATTTGCTATTGCTATGAACTCATACAAGTGATTGTATGGATCATCATGTTTATATCCCTAAATTCAGACAATATTCCTAACAATTGTGGTCTAATTTCTACTTGAGCGTCTACATCATCAGGAATGTAAATGGGCGATGAGTCATCGTACTCCCGTGGTTGGAAGTCCGATGCAACCGACTGCCCTCTCGGTTGTGAAAAGTACAAAGGTTGACCAGGATTACCGTAAAAATGATGATCATTGTACCCTTGCTGACCTTGCGGTTGTTTTTGTTGTGGTGCTTTTCGTGGAGGTCCTCGACCTCGGTTCCATGGTTGTTGTGGTGCTTGTGGAACCCATCCTTCTTCCTCGTCATCATACCTCTACTCAGCCTCCTGGTACTGATACTGCTGCTGAGGAGGTTGCAGTTGATATTGCTGTTGTGGTTGTTGTGGTATGGTTTGGAAAGTGGTTTGTGGTTTGAAAATTAATGGTGGTTGTAATGGTTGTGATTGTGGTTGAAAAATGGTAGTCTGCTACCTAGACACTGGGGTGCCATCATGGGTCGGCGCTCCCCAAGACATAGCAGATGTAAAAGGGTTTGTAGATCGTGGTTGAAATGGCGAAACAGATGGCGGAGTGCATGATGGTATTGATGCAGGGGCTGAAACTGCACCACCAGTAGCACTCGTGCTCCCAAACTGAAATTCTAAAACAGGGGGAATAAATGACATCACCGTTGCCTCACCCAAAGGTTCCTGGGTAACATTCTCTAAACTACTACTAACATTACTGAAACTCATTGTATCTAAACGCCTACATGCACGGTTCTTGCGCGCGGTTCGTTCAATCTCTGAGTCAAAACGCAAGGGGGATAACTGCTCACCCCGACGGGTACGCAAGCACTAGTGCAACACGCCCGCAAAACCAAAAATTGAAATACTAACCAACTGAAACTCTCAATACTAGAAACCAAAATCAGAAACTAAAAGTCCTACAGATCGCCTACTCTTAAGCTCACAACTCCCCGGCAATGGTGCCAAAATTTGACACGCCTAGCTCGTCGTCCGGTCAAAAATAGTAAAATAAACCTAACACGCACTAGTATAACGATAGTCAGGGTCGATCCACAGGAGTTACGTGGTCAAGGTAGGCAACAGATTACCAACTGTAGTGTCACTCTACAACCAGAGGATCTAGTTTCCGACTTTTGCCAAAAACAAGCCCAAAATCATAAGCATCCAACAATTCCAACTCAAGCATAAACTAAACTAAAACCAAAACCAATAACTAATCCTAATCACTTACTGAAATCAGAAGTATAATTCAGAAGTAATCAAGATCAAATCAACACAATCAAACATCCAAATGCGTCCAAGAGCATAAAACCCATAAAAAGAGCATTCAATAATAACCGAATGATTAACTATTAAAAACTCAGATCCAACTTGTTCCAAAACAGAAAACATAAACTTTCAGAAACTAAAAACTAGTGCCAATGGTTGTCACACCCAATAACACTAGCCAAAGCTACCAAAACTACTAAACTACTTGGAAATTAAAAGAGAAAAACATAAATACCAATTATGGTCGACTGAAAACTGAAACTCGGAGTCAAAGAAGCCTTGGGGGTCGTTCCTATACCAGGTCTTTGCTACTGATTTCGACCTAAAAGCTTCTATTTATAGTTTTGAAAAATAAAAGACCGCGCTGCGTGCACTTAGATTCCGCGGCGCGCGTACGGGTTTATCCCCGTTTCTTCAGCATTTGAATCTTCTACACCGCCTCATTGCTGACTCAGCGCGTCGCACCCTTCACATATCCGCGGCGCGCGTGCGAATTCGACTGTTTTGTCTTTATCTTCAAACTTCTTCCATTTTGTACGTATTTAGCCCCTGTTTACATCATTTCTTTCCAAACAAGCACTGACACAAAAAGTGAGAATTGCACAGCATATATATGATATAAATTCACCAAGAATAGGGCTCAACAACGACTAAAATACTTGATATTACTAGGCGTTGTCACTAATTCTCATACCATTCCATGACCACTGACAACTCTTTCCATGCCCCGAATTCCGTTATCAGAAGGAACTTGCTACAAAACCTTGAAGAGAAAGATCACGAAAACCCCGATGATGATTCTCCCAATCCAATTCTCACACCTTGATGCCCGAGAACATCACAGGCCACCTAAAGTCTATTCCATGCCATCCTATAAGCTTCCGACAATCTCCGTCTGGAAGTCCCTACAAAGCCCCATGGCTACCATTTCTAACATGCATTACCTTGATAATACACGAATGTATAAATACATATGAGCTATTCACACAGCTCCAACCGTAGGTCTCCTAACCCACATGCACTCTATCCAAGAGTATATATACAATCGGGGTCCACACCTAGCGCACGACGCATCCACATACCATCGGCATATTCCCGCCATACCAACACCTAAGGACTCTCAGACTCTTCCCTGATATGTTTGGCTCACCGTGTGACACCCCATTTCTACTGTTTACAAATACTATGGTTTTTCGTATAAATACATGAATACAAAAAAATAAGGTTTATCAAAAATCGATAATTTAAATGCTTAAAACAGTGGGTGTACAAATCCATATCAAAACTAACCATAGTAAGCAAGAAAAGGATTAAACCTTGCGTCCAAGATAGGAGCTATGTGGGCTCCACTCCAGCTAAACTTCATCCAACTATAGTATAGCATTTAACCTGGAATACATGGCAAAACATAAAATACGTAAGACAATAATGTCTCGTGAGTTACATGAGTTTTAGACTCAAACCTTTAACTTCTTTTTCCAACTTTTTCGTAAATTTATAACATAAAACTTCTGTCAAAACTTTATAGTAATAATATACTATAACTCTTTACTTCTCGAAATCATTTCATAATATGCTTTACAAAAATAACATCTTTCAAAACTTTATAGCAGTAACATACTGAACTCTTTACTTTTTAAAATCACTTCATAACATACTTTACAAAAATAGCTTCTTTCTTACTTTCTTTGACTGATTTTATAAGCTTGCTAGATTTTTATACTTAGGGCTTTAATCACCATAAGTGATACCCCAAGTCCCTATGGCTAGAAAGAACGGATCAATCCTCACCATAGAAGTGCTGAGGCGATCTACTTCGCGATGGGGCTTTTTCCCCAGTAGACCCCTTACCTAACCCGGGTAGGTTGGAAAATAGTTCCCTTACTAACGCTGCTTGCTACAATTACCAGTCATACAAAACACTTTCTGCTTACTTTAACATTACTTACTTGCATAGTGGCTAATTGCCAAACTTCACCATTTCTTGTCTTTATGGCTGAATGCCAAATTCATAACTTTCGTTTCACATAAACCATATGTTTAAAACATGTCTTTATAACATTTTAGGCTTAATGCCAAATCATACTTTCCAAACATCTTGTGGCTATATGCCCTTTCATACTTGAAAACATATACAATTTGTAACCAAAACATACTTATTTAACATTTTATGGCTATATGCCTATCTATACTTTCAAACATGTATAACTTATATTCAAAATATACTTTCACATAATTGGTTCATAGACCAAAACATAACTTCAAATATAACATTATACTTTCACAAACAAGTTAGAAATAATACTCTTGCGTATAATTTCACATATAGAAATTTTATAAGAAATCTTGAAAATACTTACTTGCCATGTACCCCAGAATGGGTAAAAATACTGCATGTACTCACCTTATAATTCTTGAAAAGTCGATTAGACGTTTCTTGGTTCTTTACCCTTTCGATGATGCTCAATTACTTGACTTGCACCTATATTTAATATATAACACATTAACATTTATTTCTATTGACTCTATAACTCATTAGAGCCCTTATGATACTATCTTGGGTCATAATAAATATATAACTTTAAAATGACCAACTTTAATTAAATCGTATTTTATACGTATTTTACTACAGTACCCTCGGACGGTCGTATTTCGATTCCGACAATTTTCCATGATGTTTTGGACCATAATAGACCTATGTTTAAAATTTGGGGTCAAACGGACAAATATTGGTCAAAATCTAAAAACTCAAAATCACTTGGCAGGAGACTCAATGCAAAAACTGCATGTTTCTGCTGGCGCCGCCTCGCGACTCGACCAAGGTGTGGTCGCGACTCGAAGGCTGAGTATATTGCCTTAATTGACGATTTTCTAAACTGCAGTTTCACTATTCGCCCCATTAAGCTCTTAATACTTAACTTAATTGGTTTAGGGTCATATCTAGGCCCTAAATACCAACTTACACTTATTTTTAAACTTCAAAATCATCAAACCTTCTTTAAAATCTTGAAAATTCTTCCGAAAACACCATTTTTCACCAAAAATCATTTTAGTGAGTTTTTAAAGCTTGGAACTGATTTCTTACTTCTTTTATGACATTTTTAACTTAACAAAACCATTAGACCTATATGAAATCAGTTTCAACTGATTAACCCATTTCTAGGGTTTTTGAGCTAAAAACACATTTTACGATTTTTACATGAAATCTTCAATTCCATTAAATTACTTGTTAATACACGTTTCTTTCATCATTTCTAACTTATTGAACTCATTAGAATCACTGGAATTTAATTGATCATACCAACCCGTGGCATGATGTTCTTGAACCAAAATCATATTTTCTTGATTTTTCAACATATTCAATTACTAGAACATGTTTAGTTGATGATTTTGAGCAAGATAAGTTAGATGATTACATTAGAATCATGATTTCTGGAAAATTCAGAAATCAGAACATAATTCCCGTTCAAGGTTTGGAGCTTAGAGCTTGGAAATCTTACCTTTTTAAGCTTGGAATCACCAATTCCAAGTGGTTTCCTTTGATTCCTTTGCCAACCTTCTAGAGTTCTTGCTTCTCCCGTGCTCTCTCGCTCTCTCTCGTTTTCTTTGGAGGTTTCTATAGATTTCTGGAGATGAGAGTTAATTAACTCTCTTATTTATATTTTGATTTTATAAAGTATTTACATTTTAGTCCCTAGCTTTTACCCTTTTGTTCAAAACTAGTCCCAAGGTTCATATCTTTTGCAAATCAAATTCCATTAACTAGCAACTTAACATTTTCTTGACATTTTGGTCATTTCCATGTCAAATGACCATTTTGCCCTTTTAGGCCAAATTTCACTATTCACACATTACAACCCGAACTTCACATAAACTAATATTTTATAACTTTTTGTTATTGTTTTACCACATTTCCCGCTACATTATTTTCACGACTTTCAAATTTTTTTTTGGTCTTTACCTTAAGCGTTATCTCGAATATAAATTCAAGATTTTTGGGTCGTTACAACTACCTCCCCCTTATTGGGATTCCGTCCTCGGAATCATCGCATATCTATTAATTTGAGGGATCACTTCTTCTTCTTCTTCAAAGGCTCTCAGCCCAAATTTGGTTCCTAATAAACACTTTCTTTTATTAACCCATGCTTATATTCTTTACTCTTGTATCTTTTTAATATTTTCTTCTTTAGTTGTTTATGGTTCTTTAATCAATCTTTAAAGGTTTCTATTTTCAATTTTTCATAAAATGTCTCATAGTTCTGCTTCGTTTTCTCAAGAATCCATCTATCTCATGTTCTAATTATATCTTTTTTTACCTCATGTCATTCATTCATAAAGCTTTTAATAAAGCTTATTTTACAAAGTGATTTCATACTTTCATATTCTTATCGAATATAGCAGCTTACTTTGAAATTCTTCTCATATGTTTACCAAAACTTCATGAAATTATATTAATCATATTCTTTACTTATAAAACTTCTTCCCAAATACAATTTGGTAAAGCTTCATATTTATACAAAGTTATAAATACACAATATCTTTCTTTTTAGAACAATATTTTGTCCTTTGATGGACATTTCACTTAAACATAACTTCATAACTTATTCATTCTTATTTTTCTTTTTCTTTTTTTTTCTCATATATTTATTCATGCGTTATACATAATAGTTTACTTTGATTCTTTCTTTATCTTTACTGACAACTCTCAGCTGGTTACCATTTTTAAGGAATGCATTCTTTTCCTTTCGTTTCACTTCACACCGTTACTTTTCTGTTTGGGACAGAATCTGTCGAATCAGCATATCCTTCACGAAAATCTGTATATCTCGTTCTGAAAGTGTTGAAACGACGTACCGCTTTTTATTTTAACAATTAGACATCATTACCTTTTTTTCTATGTATAATACACAACATTTGACCTTGTAAGCTTGTATAGTTTTACTATTGAAGCTGATCTATTATTTCTGTCAACTTCCTTCTTTTCCACTCTTGGCTTTTATACTACTAATTGTATACTAATTGTATACTTCTTGTTAGCTTCTATACTTCCACAATCCCCTTCTATACGTTCCACTTTTCAATCTATATGTATTATTTTCTTTAAATACATATCTCTTTTTATTTTGTATATATATGCTACTATTACACCACCATACTTATTACTTTTATTCTGAATTCGTCTTTAATAAAATGTCATTTTCATATACTTCTTACTCATCTCTTATATTATATATGTATTACTTTCATTAATACATATGTTATATCACTTTTTTCTCATGTTCTTTCCACATCTCGACATAATAACAATCTAGCTACTTCTTTCATCTTCTTTTATTATTTATGAGATTTCATCCTCATTTACTCATCATGCTGGATGGTATCGTATCTATTACATTTTTCATCTTCTTGTATACTCCGTGTACCATTCTCATATTGTTATTTATGTTTTAGTACATCTTTGCCCATTCTTATTTCTCACATTAGTACTTAGTTTAGTACCTGATCTTCTGCTTACTCTTTCCTCACGGTATTTAAATTGTTTACCATGATTGATTCAAAATTTGTTTTTCTTCTAATCAGTTATGGGACTTCATACATGTTGCATACGATAATTCATATTCCCATACTTACTACACTTTTCATAATATTACTATCTGGTGGTGTATTTATGTTTCACAAACCACATTTGTTAACTTTTTGACATATGCTTACAAGTTCTTAATTACATAATATACACATATATATGTATACCTGATTCCCTTTTGGTTTAAGAACTCAACTAGATATTTTTTAAACATTTTCGTCGCATGACAATTTCGTGACACAACCTTCAAACACCATTATCACTCATTACTCTTTACTGGTTATAGTTATTGCTAAAAAAATATTTTTCTTACCTTCATACCTTTTACCATCTCTTCCATGGGTTATAGACTACATACTTAACACATTACTTTATTCTTTCATTTAAACTCCACTTCTTTACACTATATATATATATATATATATATATATATATATATATATATATATATATATATATATATATATATATATATATATATATATATATATATATATATATATATATATATCTTTACAACATTATATATTTCATATAAAACTTACTTCTTATGTATCTTTAGGTGATACCCAACTGTCATTTATTTTCTCGTCATCTTTCGTTCTTTTGTATTTCGAGGCAATATGCCCAATACATTATTTTACTCTTTTGCTTCATACCTTATAGTATTCTAATTAGAATACTATTTCATGACCACCTTTATACTTTTATACATTATATACATATATATATATATATATATATATATATATATATATATATATATATATATATATATATATATATATATATATATATATATATATATATATATATATATATATATATATATATATATATATCTCAACACTTACTCATGCTTTTATATTTATAAACACGTATAAACATATATACACTTCTTTGTATTTCATGGTTACCAGCCATGTACTAACCATTTCTCACAATCTTTGGAGACTTTTAGCCTTTATTCCCATTCGGAAGTAGTAACTTCCTGTCTGTTTATCATAGTTCTTACATTATCTTTAATTCTTCGTCTACTACTTGTTTAGATATTTACTCTTTTTCTTTACTTCATATCATTTATGACCTTTAGTCATTTTGCTCACATGCTTTTGATTTTTCTTCCATTATCATACATCATTATACTCTTTCATTACTGGTATTTCTTCTTTTATTTCATTCATTTGGTTGCGGAACTTAATTCCTGGCAACCACTATCTTATCATCATTTGTTTCACCTTTAATTTATTGCCTAACATTTATTTAAGCACTCAACCTTTATTTTCTCAATTCATATTCGTTTAATCCCACTACTATGACGCAATTTACTTAAAATATCATAGTTTTGAACAATTTCCCATCCATCATTCTTTTCCCCATTTGGGTATCTCACTTTGTTTTTATTACTCGACTCACCACTATATTTATGACTTGATCATTTGTCCAATATTTAGACACTTTTATTTGTTTTCTTTGTTCAACTCTAGAAGTTAGTTTTCAAATTTCTTCTAGCTTGGTCATCTTCCATCGTTATCTTTTCTCATCATTTTAATTTTATCGTCCTGCATCGATATCTTGCTTCCTTTATGTATCTAATATTCACACGGCTTTTAGATAAAATTATGAATTAAATAGTTATGCCCAAAACACATCACTTGCGTGCACTAAACTCTTCTTTACTACTCTCTTATTTTTACAAATTTATGTACTATCAATATACTATGCTTAAAATTTTCATTCTTCATGTAAGAGTCTTACAACTCTTATATAGGTAATCAATACCCATATTTCTTCTTTGAATTGCTCTTATTCATACTTCCTCTCGCCTTGGCAGGCACATACTTTAATGTCTTTCAATCTGTCTAAGAAATATTAATTATCACATTATTTCTTTTACTTTACCATACTAAGTGGTATATATCCACTGCATTAACTTTTATTACTTATAGTCTTTCTTGTTCTTGTTACATAGGCATACAATTCCTATGTTATTCTTACTACTCTTTTCACAAATCTTACCCACCAGAACGCCATAATTCCTTTGCGATTCTACCAGTCTCAATACATATCCTGTGATTATGATAATACGGACCCATATTACCATAATCACCTATACATATCGATTCTGCTGTTACCACAAGGTCTCATGGGACACTGGTTCCTTTAACATATAAAACCATTATAAGTACATGGTCATCACTACTAAAATCTTACTACTTTATAAACATAGTCTTTAATAAATTTAGACGGTTATGGAAAATATCATATAATTTTCCTAACGGTCAAATTTTTGCTCACTCTAAACGTTAGCTTAACACTTCTTAGTGTTATATATCTACATATCTTAAATAATACATAATGTCTAAATCATTTAAGACATCATATAACATACTTTCATAAACTAACATTTCTATAGCATGAGTTTAAGCCTAGGAGTGGAACAAGCCAATCCTAATTCGCTTAAACTATGGCTCTGATACCAACTTGTGACACCCCATTTCTACTGTTTACAAATACTATGGTTTTTCGTATAAATACATGAATACAAAAAAATACGGTTTATCAAAAACCGATAATTTAAATGCTTAAAACAGTGGGTGTACAAATCCATATCAAAACTAACCATAGTAAGCAAGAAAAGGATTAAACCTTGCGTCCAAGATAGGAGCTATGTGGGCTCCACTCCAGCTAAACTTCATCCAACTATAGTATAGCATTTAACCTGGAATACATGGCAAAACATAAAATACGTAAGACAATAATGTCTCGTGAGTTACATGAGTTTTAGAGTCAAACCTTTAACTTCTTTTTCCAACTTTTTCGTAAATTTATAACATAAAACTTCTGTCAAAACTTTATAGTAATAATATACTATAACTCTTTACTTCTCGAAATCATTTCATAATATGCTTTACAAAAATAACATCTTTCAAAACTTTATAGTAGTAACATACTGAACTCTTTACTTTTTAAAATCACTTCATAACATACTTTACAAAAATAGCTTCTTTCTTATTTTCTTTGACTGGTTTTATAAGCTTGCTAAATTTTTATACTTAGGGCTTTAATCACCATAAGTGATACCCCAAGTCTCTATGGCTAGAAAGAACGGATCAATCCTCACCATAGAAGTGCTGAGGCGATCTACTTCGCGATGGGGCTTTTTCCCAAGTAGACCCCTTACCTAACCCGGGTAGGTTGGAACATAGTTCCCTTACTAACGCTGCTTGCTACAATTACCAGTCGTACAAAACACTTTCTGCTTACTTTAACATTACTTACTTGCATAGTGGCTAATTGCCAAACTTCACAATTTCTTGTCTAGCTTTATGGCTGAATGCCAAATTCATAACTTTCGTTTCACATAAACCATATGTTTAAAACATGTCTTTATAACATTTTAGGCTTAATGCCAAATCATACTTTCCAAACATCTTGTGGCTATATGCCCTTTCATACTTGAAAACATATACAATTTGTAACCAAAACATACTTTTTAAACATTTTATGGCTATATGCCTATCCATACTTTCAAACATGTATAACTTGTATTCAAAATATACTTTCACATAATTGGTTCATAGACCAAAACATAACTTCAAATATAACATTATACTTTCACAAACAAGTTAGAAATAATACTCTTGCATATAATTTCACATATAGAAATTTTATAAGAAATCTTGAAAATACTTACTTGCCATGTACCCCAGAATGGGTAAAAATATTGCATGTACTCACCTTATAATTCTTGAAAAGTCGATTAGACGTTTCTTGGTTCTTTACCCTTTCGATGATGCTCAATTACTTGACTTGCACCTATATTTAATATATAACACATTAACATTTATTTCTATTGACTCTATAACTCATTAGAGCCCTTATGATACTATCTTGGGTCATAATAAATATATAACTTTAAAATGACCAACTTTAATTAAATCGTATTTTATACGTATTTTACTACAGTACCCTCGGAGGGTCGTATTTCGATTCCGACAATTTTCCATGAAGTTTTGGGCCATAATAGACCTATGTTTAAAATTTGGGGTCAAACGGACAAATATTGGTCAAAATCTAAAAACTCAAAATCACTTGGCAGGAGACTCAATGCAAAAACTGCATGTTTCTGATGGCGCCGCCTCGCGACTCGACCATGGTGTGGTCGCGACTCGAAGACGCCTCGCGACTCGACCAAGGTGTGGTCGCGACTCGAAGGCTGAGTATATTGCCTTAATTGACGATTTTCCAAATTGCAGTTTCACTATTCGCCCCATTAAGCTCTTAATACTTAACTTAATTGGTTTAGGGTCATATCTAGGCCCTAAATACCAACTTACACTTATTTTTAAACTTCAAAATCATCAAACCTTCTTTAAAATCTTGAAAATTCTTCCGAAAACACCATTTTTCACCAAAAATCATTTTAGTGAGTCTTTAAAGCTTGGAACTGATTTCTTACTTCTTTTATGACATTTTTAACTTAACAAAACCATTAGACCTATATGAAATCAGTTTCAACTCATTAAACCATTTCTAGGGTTTTTGAGCTAAAAACACATTTTACCATTTTTACATGAAATCTTCAATTCCATTAAATTACTTGTTAATACACGTTTCTTTCATCATTTCTAACCTATTGAACTCATTAGAATCACTGGAATTTAATTGATCATACCAACCCGTGGCATGATGTTCTTGAACCAAAATCATCTTTTCTTGATTTTTCAACATATTCAATTACTAGAGCATGTTTAGTTGATGATTTTGAGCAAGATAAGTTAGATGATTACATTAGAATCATGATTTCTGGAAAATTCAGAAATTAGAAGATAATTCCCGTTCAAGGTTTGGAGCTTAGAGCTTGGAAATCTTACCTTTTTAAGCTTGGAATCACCAATTCCAAGTGTTTTCCTTTGATTCCTTTGCCAACCTTCTAGAGTTCTTGCTTCTCCCGTGCTCTCTCGCTCTCTCTCGTTTTCTCTGGAGGTTTCTATAGATTTCTGGAGATGACAGTTAATTAACTCTCTTATTTATATTTTGATTTTATAAAGTATTTACATTTTAGTCCCTAGCTTTTACCCTTTTGTTCAAAACTAGTCCCAAGGTTCATATCTTTTGCAAATCAAATTCCATTAACTAGCAACTTAACATTTTCTTGACATTTTGGTCATTTCCATGTCAAATGACCATTTTGCCCTTTTAGGCCAAATTTCATTATTCACACATTACAACCCAAACTTCACATAAACTAATATTTTATAACTTTTTGTTATTGTTTTACCACATTTCCCGCTACATTATTTTCACAACTTTCAATTTTTTTTTGGTCTTTACCTTAAGCGTTATCTCGAATATAAATTCAAGATTTTTGGGTCGTTACACACCGACTATACATTTAAGTTCCCTGATCTGTCTACCAACAACGGCCTTCGAGTTCTCTGCTCCATCCAACTTATATCTGAACTCACAGTCCTTCCCCGATTCACCTTCTCAGGTTCTCCACTCCGCCCAGCTTACCGCTAGACTCGCAGTCCTTCCCTGATTCCTTTTATCCCCCAATCGCGAGAACTGATCAAGCAACTAAGAACAACACCTATCACATAACAATCCGCCCATGGGACTCTACTTGACCTTCCTAACCATGATTACTAATTTTCATTCATAGAGTCAACCATGCCAACATCGGAAACAATCACCGGAAGCAATTCTCATACAACCCTCTAATACAAGACCACTACACATGGTCTCAAACACATGCCCGCCTTGTGGCATTAGTTTAGTCCAACTTCATGGGTTTTAACACACCTTAATTCTGCCAATCTTGAGCATAGTCTAACCCTTATTAGGTCTTAGACTCCGCCCACCTAGAATGGGTTTTCCATCTAGACAGTTACAGGACTACCTCCCAATCTAATGGTCAATCCCAGTCATTTGAAACTTATAAGGCTTTTCAACTTTCAAGTAATTAAACACATGCAACTCAAGAGTTTTTTAACCTATGGTACTTAATTGTTACTTATCAAACCTAATAAATATAAGAGTTATATATAGTTTACATCCAGATTAGATTCTATCTTAGAGAATAAGATGGAAGAAAATATGATTTGAGAACACACATGAAGTTGTATTTGTTTATATTATATTACGAATGAGAAATATGAAGAAGCTTAAACAAATTAGAAGTCTTAAGGCGAGTGAAAAATGGCATGATTGAGGATACATAATTTGAAGGTACATATGCTTAAATTGTATTAGAAAGGAGAAACATGAAGAAGTTAAATTAAACTACAAGTTGCAAGACAATAGACCAAGTGCATGGTTGGTTCTACCCGAACATAACCGTACAAAGATATGTAATATGTTTGGTATCATTGATTATTCATTGTAATTAGTGATTTTCAATGGTTCGAGAACCTATATGTGATCTGCATATATATATATATATATATATATATATATATATATATATATATATATATATATATATATATATATATATATATATATATATATATATATATATATATATATATATATATATATATATATATATATATATATATATATATATATCATTCATCTAATTAATTGAACACAATTAGATTATTTCAATCACATTTAGTTAAATCTCATAAGTACCAATTAGTACCATAAGTAAAAACATTTTGAGTTACACATTAATATTTGTATTTGATTTTAATCGGAAATTTGTTTTAATAGATATTCAAGTTTCGACACATTAGTTTGACGTTTTTGAAAAATAAATTAAAAAAACATTCGAGTAAAATGTAATAGAAAAAAAATTATGCTATGAGTTATAAAATAAATAGTCTAAAACCACATTTTTAGTTGTAAATAAATCATTTACTTAATACAGTTAACTTAATAGAAAATAAAAATTTTATTTATTTTTACGCATAAAAACGAATATTTTATATAATAACTCATAGTCGTATACAATTTATTTAATATAAAAACACATACGAAATATTAGACATTATAATTAAGTTTTAATAGTGGGTTTAAATGGTTTTGACATAAGTTTTTATCAAGATATTAGACTATCACATTATTCATCTAATTGACTAAAAAAGTTTAACTATTTTAATCATGTTTAATTAAGGCTTATAAATATCATTTAAGCAACATAAGTAATAAAGCTTTTGATTTGCAATAATTAATCTTAAATAACTCTCAGTTGAAATTTGAAGAGTTGTAATACTAAAATAAAAAATCAATGTAATAACAACTTCGTATTTATACATGATTTTATTAAAAATTTGGTTAAATATAAATTTTAGTTTTGAGACATCAGTATTGTGGTTTTGAAAAAGAAAGTTAAAAGCACTGAGGTCAAATACAAAAGAAAAAACATGTCATTGATTTGGGAAATAAATATCTAAACCACTTTTTCAGTTGTAAATATGTCATTTAATTATTAATATAGTTGAACTAATAGCAAAGCAAATGTCCTATTTATGTTTGGCTTAAGACAAAATGTTTTTATATATTAATTGAAAGTCTTACAATTTATTTTATATAAATAATACACATAAAATATTAGTCACTTACAGCTAAATACTGCCTTTAAATAAAGACATCGTTGTTGGGCAATCTCAATATATACTTCCAGGTTAAGTCATTTTGTTAAGCTTTATGTTTGTTTTGCTTGATTATCTAACATACATTATACACAGATCCATTCGCAGATGATCTTACTAATGATAATCTAAGCATGAACATGCCGATACTGCATAATGGAGTAGATCTAACAAATCAGGGGTTTCTAACTGACATTCAAAATCAGGATCAAATACAGTCGATCCATGATGACACTATCGGGTTTGCTTCAGCGAATCCTGAGTTTGTGGGTGGTTTTCAATATCAGGAGGATTTAAAAATCCTGGGTTCATGGTTGAAAATCAACCATTACTACCGACAACAAGTACTAATTTTACTGAACCAAAGTTTATCTTTAGATCAGCAAATCAGGATCATGCTCAAATGATCCCGAATTATAATAGTACAACCGCATTTAATTCTTTGAGTCAAAGAACCATAGTAATTGGCAGTGGAAGTGGTTCTAGACATGCGTTGAGTGAGGAAACAATAGGTACCAGCGCCGATGGACGTCCAGACCACATTACATGACATAATTGCTAATCACGCCAGGGTTATGTCCACATAGGCAGTGATGCCGGACCAACTTCGGTGGATCTCTGAAACGCGTATCTAGATGTTATCCTATAGAGGTATGGCTCCTGTATACACCTTTCCGTCCGTTGGGTTAGGTGGTGTTGGACCCAAGACGCTGATGATGATGAGCAATGATATGTGTTTGTACTTTTAGATTTTCTTTTCATGCTTTGAACTTCTTATTGTAACTTATTATCATGATGTTTATATGAGATGATGCTTGGTAGGATTTTTTATATAATTTTGATCTAGACATTAGACAATCATATTATTTATTTAGTTGATTAAATAAAATTTAATAATTTTAATTATATTTAATTAAGACTCATAAGTATCAAATAAGTATCATAAATAATAAAAACTTTTGAGTTGTAATGACTTAATGTTAAACAATCGTTAGCTTTCTTATTTATCTTTAATGTGATCCTAATAATAAATTATAATTATAAGAATATAGATTTTATTAAATATCATCAACTTCAATCATTATATGTATTATAATTTTCAACATCAAATTTGAAGTTTTTTATCATATCATTCAAGTTAACATTCAAGTTAATAATATGACTGACATCATTCTTTTGATTTAGTATATAAAAACTTTTATGTCATAGTTAAAAGCAATGTCATACATAATTCAAGAAAAATATATTTAATATTATTTTAACTAAACTTGTTGCACAGAGATTCAACTAGTATCTTATATCTTATAAAAGAAGCATTTTTCCTATCACCACATTCATTTGAAACCCCCAACCTTTCAACTTCCTTTTTAATTTGAAGTTTTTTCCTTTATCCCACATTGCTTCACATACATATATGATTATTTATCTTTCTCTTATATAATACAATGCATTTGCTTCCTTTCTCCATCAAACTTGATCTTTCAAGTCTATTATTAGTTAGTGATCATTTTATCATAAAACATGCTTTTATCGCAAGTTTTAAAAAAATTTACTATTTAGTTTCAACTATAAAAAGTATTGAAACTCAAAAATTAAAATTAAAATTACTAAAACATTTAAAATTTTGACTAGGTTGGAAGTTATAGTATGTCGTTTTTAAAAAGTGACATCGGTGTAAACATTTTTCGATTCACGAAGATGTATATACGTAGAGATTTTAAAATTACTTAAAACTTTTAAAAACTTGACTAGGTTGGAAGTTTATAGTACGTCGTTTGTAAAAAGTGACATCGGTGTAAACATTTTTCAATTCACCAATATGTATATACGTACAAATTTCCAATTGTTAACGTTTTAACCAACTATTATAAAGGAGATTATTCAAAACAATGTGGTTTAACATTAATATTGGTCATAATATGACTTTCAAAGTCTAATATTAATTAAATATCATATTATCACACAAACATGTTTTCTCAAAGTGATAAAGGCTTCTATTTATAGGTTTTAGTTTCCAAAAATATTAAAACTCAAAATGAAGATGAATATTGCAAAAAAAACTTTTGAAAACTTGCTAGGTTACAAGTTTAAAGTATGTCGTAAAATAGTGACAAGGATGTTGCGTTGGATATATATAACCTTTAATTTTCCCTTATATGGTACCACTTTTTAGGTTCTCTTATCAATCTTTAGCGTACCATTGTTTTCAAAGTCTATTGTTAATTAGCGTTTTTATCTCAAAGTTTCAACAATTATCTTATTTTGTTTTAACTTCAAAAATCATTTAAACGAAAAGATGAATATTTAAAAGAGTTGAAAACTATTAAAATATCAATTGAGTTGCAAGTTCATAGTAAGTCGTGTGCCACAGTTCAATGTGTGATGACCATTTTTAAACATTTTATTTTGCTTTCATAAGATTTATGCACATGAAACTTCTAAAAGGTAATCGTTTAAAGTTCAAAAAAGTTTGTTTATATAAATATTATAATAGATGTTATTTAATCAATTTTTATCATATACCATATTAATTTGAATTTATTAGAAAAAATAGTATCATAGTGGACATCGGTGAGTACCCATCAAAATTTTAGGAAAATGGTCTTTAAACTGAAACCAAAGGTTCCTGGAATGTTGCAACCGATTCCTAATTTGGTTATAATCAAGAACACAAAAGAATAAAGATATTAGAGAAATGATTTTAGCCACTCTACTTATAGATGTTTTGTTTCACTTGAAATTTGTATCTTAAGCTACGTGGGATGAGAAATATATTAGTCTTTTTACTTATAGGTGTTTGATTTCTCTTCATTTATGTTCTTAAGCGATGTGGGATAAGAAAATGACACAAAATAACACATTATGAAGAAAATTTTGATCACACATCGACATGATAAACCAACCCAAGAAGCATTTTTATTTTATAAATAAAGGTCTTCCTCAAATTAAAATAATTATATAGATCATTATATATTTTTTATTGTTGGAAACATTTCCAAATAGTAAAGTTCAAGGAAATATATAATTAAATTTTTATTATTTTTAATGAAGTTGAGCTTTAAATATTTAGCATGTCGATCCGAGATGAGATATGGATTCGTTCATCAAGTTGCACAAAATTGCATGCATTGTGTTGAATAATGCAAATTTGAACTTTTATTTATTATGCAATATCATTGGTCAAAAATGACGATTTCTAATTTTCTCAAAGGTCATTCAATAAATATACTTCGAGTATTCTAACTATATTTATTTATTATTATAAATGAAGTCATTCAAATCAATAGGGTTCAAGATAAATGATTTATCTTTTACCACATCAAATTGAGGTTTTTTTTCTTTATCTCACATTGTTTCACATACACATATGACATTTTATATTTCTCTTATATAATACAATTAATTTACTTTCATTATGTAGAAAAGAGTATACTATTACTTTTAATTAAATATTTGAAATTAAAAACATGATCAGATACACAATCTTTAAATTGATTTTAAAATAGATAAAAGTAAAATTAAATTTGAATTTTTACAAAAACTTTATCAAAGCACAAACTGTTGGTAGACTATCCAATTTATGTGGTTTGAAATAACTCTTTAATTTAAACCATATTAATTTGATTTTTATTTGATACATTGTATTTATTCATTAAAATTATTAAAATTCGTTGTCTTCCAAATTTATAACACATGTATGTATTATAATATAATTAAAAATAATGAAAATATTTTTCTATATAATTTTTTTAATATGGGATAAAATAACATGTATTTGTTTATATTCTAACTAATTTTTTTCTGCGCAACGCGCGGGCATTCGTCTAGTATCTATTATAAAAGAAGCACAAATACTTGCACCACATCAATTTGAAACTTCCATGGCTTTTCAAATTTCCTTTAATAATGATTATAATTTGGTTAATTAATGTGAGATAAGTGAAAATAAAATAAATATTTTAAACTGAATTTTTCAACTTTCAACTTAATATTTTTAATTTATTGATTTAAATTGGATGTAAAGCATTATATTTTTAATGCTACCATATTATAATTATTAATCTGACATATTTGATCTAAAAATGATGCTAAATTCAAAACATAAATTGAAATGTTGAATAAAATTGAAACGACTGTCCGAAGACTACTTATTCAAATAATTAAAAAGTTCAAATAAAATGTTGGACGCAAAACTTAAATCGAAATGTAAAACCATAAATTTTGAAAAAAAACTATCTTTGTAATAATTAAAATCTATAAAAGTGGCACTGATTTTATTAATTAAAAAATAATAATAGTTATAAAAAACATAAAATTAAATAAATATATCAACTTGCCTTGAAAACAATAGTAATATTACAACATAGTAATAATGATCAAAATAGAAAGTGGTCAAATGTTTATTTATTTAATTAATATTAAAATTATCTATCTAATTTGATTAACCAAAGTAATGTTGAATGCAAAACCTAAATTAAAATTGCAAATTAAAAAATAATTTAAATAGAATTAATTTTTTGTATTTTTCGTAACAAATGCTTTTTTATAAATTAAATATATTAATAGTTATCAATAATACAAAATTAAAAAATAAATTATGTTTGCTTAGAAAAAATGATTGATATTTGAAAAAATAATCTTGATCGAAATTAAAAAAATGTCCAAATAAGTTCCATTAAAATAAAATAACTATGACAATAATTAATAATAATATTAAATAAATTTTATATTAAGTTTTGATCACATGTAACTTTCGATAGGTATAATTGAGATGATATGATCTGTAAAGCCTGGTTCAAGTGAGCTATTTATTTATGTTGCAAAAGTTAAAAGAATGGGAAAAAAGCAGTTAGTGTCGCTAACATGGATGTTAGCGACGCTAACGATGCACATTTGGGTGGCCATGCACGATTGTGCATTAGCGATGCTAATGTACATATTAGCGTCGCTAATGGTCGTAAACAGCGTTTATGCCCTAAAAATCATGTTTGGGCTATATAAAACCCTTAAGACCCATAGGGGGCGTCATTTACCACCATCTACCTCAGAAGAAACCCTAGATCTCTCTCTCTAGCCTCTATTGATGTTTTAGCTTCTTTTGTGGGTTTTTGAGGGATTTTGGACTCAAAAGAAGGAAGCAAGGTGTTAAAGAAGTTGGTGCTTGGAAGGAATCAAGCCTTTTATTATCTTTAGACGATTACAAGTATTCTAATCCTTTCCTCCTTGAATATATTGTTTGAAAATGAAGTTATGAGATGCTTATGAGCTTTATGAGACAATGATGGTTCCATATCTTGGAAAGGGGTAAGATTTAGGAACTAGGGGATGAGTTCTTCTTCCTTTAGCTTATGAATCCTTGAGAAAAACCCTAACCTAGTCTTAATATCATTTTGGGTGAAGTTTGAGCTTAGAATTCACTATTTTGGAACTAGATCTTCACCATGAGCTTGTTTGGCTAGGATTGGTTGGCAAAGTTCATATTTTTATAAGTCTAGGGACAATTAGTGTTGATTCTGGAAAGTTATGGCTTCTGGCTGAATGTATTGAGCACTTAAGAGACTTTTGACTCTACAGCGCATTAGCGGCACTAATTCTAAGGAATTACCAGCGCTAATTCTTGCTAGTTGACTTCTGTTGACTTTAAGTTGATAGGTTGACTTTGACTTTTTGGCACAGTTGACTTTTAGACTCAAACTTTAAGAAAAACCTAGTTTTGGTTCTTGTTAGGGACTCTAGGGATGAAAACCTTGTTTGATGGGATGTTTTTGAAAATAGGAAGCTCTGGAGATTTCACCGACTTTCCTTTACGTTTGTTAATCTACAGATCAGGTGAGTCTCCTCACTTTATTGATTATGATGATGATGATGTTTGCGTACGAGAGTCGATGATGATGTTTGCCGACGAAGGTCGATGACGATGTATGCCTACGAAAGTCGATGACGATGTTTGCCGACGAAAGTCGATGACGATATTTGCTGAAAAAGTCGATGACGACGATTTCCGACGAATCAGGGCAAGCTCGAGAGTCGAGTGATGATTTGTTTAGAGATGTCTTTACTTATTAACTATTTGGAAATCTCGAGATCTCACTAAACGGTGTGTTTACGGTTTTAAGTTTAAATGTTTCAGGTACTCATGGGGCTGGTGGCTTGGGCACGTCATGATTACGGGGCACGAGCATCCATTTATTTGACTTCCGCTGTTACTTTTATTTTGACTACGGATTGTGAAACTACTTAACTATTTTATGGTGTTTTGGATGAATGAATGAGACCTACTGTTTTATTTTAAGTAAAATATTTTTTTTGTATGAGTTTGGGGACATTACATGATCGAAAATGATACATATATAAGTCGATTAAACATCATAATAATTAACAACAACAATATGAATATATTTTATTTTCACGTACAACCTATGAATAAATGCTATTGAGATAATATTTATATTTGTATCTATTTTACTTTTTATTTAAACTAATTAAAATATTTTATACCAATTTAATATACAATTTATAATTATTTGAAGCTAATGACATTGATATAGTTATTAATAACATATATATGTTAATTTTTTAATTAGGACAAATTGCAAAAAAGTCACTATGTTTACATAAAGTTTTGATTTTGACACTGTATTTATTTCTTGAAGTTAAGTCACTAAAATTTTCAAATTGTTGCAAATTTGCCTGTTTAACTGATCATCCCAATTGTTAACTGACGTGGCATGGTGATGTGTGAGTATTTGACGACATGATATTGTCATTGCATGATGATATTTTCTATTTTAGCTAAAAGTTTCTTTTATTTTTACGTATTTGACTATTAAGATTAATAATGTCCCAATAAAAAATTATCAGTATATATATATATATATATATATATATATATATATATATATATATATATATATATATATATATATATATATATATATATATATATATATATATATATATATATATATATATATATATATATATATATATATAAACCATAATTACCATTTCTATTACATATATATTTTACACTTTTAACATATTTATTAGTAGATAGTATATACAATCACCGTATATCATTTTACTTTCAAATCAATTTTTAAATGCATGTTTTGGATTTCTTTCTATGATTATCAGTATATAGCAAGGTTGTAAAAATCGTTTGACGGTAGCTTGGCGGTCGGGTGGAGTTAAGGGATTAATCGGACTAATCGGGGATTAGTCGGGGATTAATCGGAGACCCTAAATTATAAATGAATTTATTTAAAAATATATAAATATAAAAAATAGCAAAGTTTGATTCAATTTTATTTCGAGATACACATCAAAGATTATTTATTTGTTTGTTTTTATTCTTTAATATTGATTTTTTTCAGTATTCTTGAGTTATTAAAGAGTGTTTGTGCAATCATTTAAAAATAAAAAAATAAAAAATAAATTAAAAAGTTTAAAAAAATTAGAAAATGACCGCCAAGACCGATTAATCGGCCACCAAGACCGATTAATCGGCCGTCAAGGCCGATTTTTGCAGCAAACCGCCAAGCTGACCGATTAGGCCTAATCGTAATCGGTTGAAGACCGCCAAGCGATTAATCGGCCGCCAAGGCTGATTTCTGCAACACCGGTATATAGTATATACAATCACTGTATATCATCTTACTTTCAATATATTGCATTTGTATCCTCAAAAACTAAATGAAATACTATATCCCTTATAATTGTTGTTTTAAATATTACTTCTCAAACAAACTATGATCATGTGAGCCTCAAGTCAACGCCACATCACTAAAGACTGACTCGTCGTCATGTCACAATAGTTGGCAGTATGGTTGACCGGTTAAATGGTCAAAACTGTAACAAATTGAAAAACTTAGTGACTTAATTGACAAAAAAACACGGTGTCAAAATCAAATTTTTGTGTAAACTTAGTGCTTTTTTTGCAATTTACCCTTTTAATTACAATATTGTATTACAGTATGGTTGACCGGTCAAATGGTCAAAACTGCAACAAATTGAAAAACTTAATGACTTAATTGCCAAAAAAATAAACACTATGTCAAAATCAAATTTTTGTGTAAACTTAGTGCAAATTTTGCAATTTACCCTTTTAATTACAATATTGTATTCTGCGCAAAGCGCGGACATTCGCCTAGTGTAAGATATTCATGTGCGTTAGAATTTCAAAATTTTAAACAATACAAAATTAATATCATTAAACATAAAATAAGAAACTTAAAAAAAACATAAAATACTCAATACCTTTTCATAGGAATTTGATACCCCGAAGATAAATTTGTTAACTCTTTTAATATGATTAACAAAATGATAAAAATTAGTTTACTTTTACATAATAGATATAGAAAACAAAAACATAAACGAAAGTCCAAGCTATCTACTTATTCTTGTGATTTTTGAGGTGTTTTCAAAAAAAAAAAAAAAGTTTAATTTAATCTTCACCGTAAGGTTTCTTGTGCTTTTTAAAAGAAAATTTATGAAACTTTCTTTAACTTTATTCGGTTTCAATGAAGTAGACATAATGCGAGAATATAGGGTTGTCCTTTAAGATGAATTTTAGACCATTAGACAATCGAATTTACATATATATGAATAACGGAATATAAAATTTAAATATCATAAAAATTAAAGATCATGAATAATTTTTTGTTTGAACTAGATAAAATAATGAGCTTTTGTCATAAAAATGCTTCAGTTTTTCGAAAATGTTCGGTTTTGTCCTTCTATTGATTTATTTTATGTCCACCAAAGCCCAACATTTGCAAACTTTTTTTCCATATTTGTCCTGGAATGATAACAGGTTTCCAGGTTTCCATGAAATTATTTTCGCATAAAATTTCTTAAGATTGTTCTCCAACACTGCCACCACCCACCACCTTCACTGCAATGGTGGTGGGTGGTGACGGTGTTTGAGAATAAAGCGGAACATTTTTGAAAAACTTAAGAACTTTTATATGAATATAATTTGAAGGTAATACATGTTTCATGACAAAAAAAAATGGAAAATTGCTTGCAAATTTTGGGTTTTAGTGGACATAAATTTCATATAATGACAAAACCGAACATTTTCGAAAAACTTAAAGACTTTTATGACAAAAGCCCTAAAATAATTTGTTAACTTTTATTGAAATATATATCGTAAACTATTAAGGTTGTTCATGTGAAAAAATATATTTTTATTGATTTCGTAATTAATATAAATAGAAATACAAAATAGGTCAATATATGATGTAAATATAAAATATAAGGTTCCATAAAAGTACAAAAGAGATATCAACAACCAAAATAAAATCTTTGTTAAGAATCACACATGTCATTTGTAGATTTCGCAAATATGCATCTAAATATGCATACACAAACTTGCATATTCATATATGTAATGCACATGCATATGTACTGCACATACACATATGCACACATAATCATTATCATTTTTCTTCAAAAAGATAGAGATATTAATGCCAACCAATTAGTTATGCATGAATTACTTTAACTTATTTTTTATATATTATTTTTAAAGCTCAAAGAAATATTCTAGAATATTAAGAAAAATATTGACAATGAGTCAAGTACCAAATACATAAATTGGTTATAAAATATTGTGCAAATAATGTATTTATTGGGTTTTAATGACAATAATAACTACAAATCATAGCAAGGGATGCCTAATAAAACAAAGCCATAAAACCCTAAAGCAAGGATCACAAGTTTAAAAGATCAGGTAACAAAACTAATCCTAACAAGAAAGTTAGGGTTTATACATTTATATATTCAAGTAGTTGATGAACTAGGGTTCAAAGTAGGACCCCTTCAATTAAAGTCACACCCCAAGGCAAGATCAAGACTATAGTGGAATCAACTCCAAGCTCTATCCAAAGCTTAAACAGGTGGTATTCAAAATCTAGGTTTTTACAACCCTAGATTGGGGATGAAGTACCAAGGAAACTGAGGGATCAAAACCAAATTGAGAGAGTGTAGAGGCGACGTCTCAACTAGGGTTTTTTCCTATTTACTTTAGGTCGAAGACAAGGGGCATCTATGGTTTTTCTCTAGCTTACTTGTTCCTTAAGTTGTTCCACCTACTCTATTTATATTGGAGGCAAACCCTAATTCTTCTAGGCTTCCTCTAAGGGTTTTCCAAGGCTTTTCAAAGGATTTTATTAAACATAAAACAACTTTGTATTTATTTCTTTTAGCATCTCTTTAGTTTCTATTAAATTCACATAAAGTGACAATTAACAAGCTAGTCCCTCATAATTCCACCATTTGATTATTTTGTCCTAAATAATGTTTTGTGTGTAACCCAAAACAACAATACTATTTATAGAAATATCTTTGTATTTTTTCAGACACTAAGAATTTTCCAACAGTTTCCCACTTGCACATGACTCAAACTGTACAAACTCTTTTCATAACCTTAGTATATAGTACTTCATCCCATATTACTAATGTTTTCACATCCAAAGGTATGAAACAGTCATATAGGTAAGTATCCCTTTATTTTATAACATCCATGTCAGTATAAGACATGGATTCTCGTCAAAGCACCAAAGATTATGTTTCTCGAATAAAGATTTATGTTGACCTCAACATAATGCATGACTAATCTACCTCAACATGCTTTCCCGTTGCGGACTTTGCATCAGCAGCACGTCATTGTCATGTCATCACTCTGTGACATGTAGAGAGAGTCCTCTGTGTCATGGGCTAGCCTGCTCCGTATGGTTTTGTCATTTTTCGCGTTAAAGCTCCTTATTCAACTCCTTTTTCAAAGTCTTTTAACCTATATTTTCGTTATTTAAGCATAACCAGTACCGTTTATCTTCAAATCTTACCCAAAATACAGATTTAAGTACTTGATATTTCCCGAAATATATGTATAATTAAAGCAATATCAAAATACCCCACATTTGGATTTTTCTTTTCCTCAAGCAAAATAGAATTTAACCAAGCTAATAAAAATTTCTCCTAAGTAATATTCCTTATGCTAACTAGGGTTGAGCGTTCTATTCACCGATTTCAAAAAGAATGATTAAAAAAATATGGAAAATTATAGTTAGACTCATCTGTATATTCATTTTGTGATCCATTTAACTTTTCACTTTCCAAATACATCCTCTTTTTGTAACCAACAAGTTCTTGATTTGGTAGATACTCATTTTTACATAACATTGAACATACCCTTTAAAAATTCCATAGCCTCAAGACGTTTTGTCAAATTTCCAAATGTTCCCCCTTCATTTTAAACTCATGATGTACTAATTTTCACTAAGTATTTTATCTTTTAACTTATACCGTACCTTTGAAACTTGTGACTTTCTATGGAATTCTTGATTTCAAATTTTCAACTGAAGACTGTATCGAGTCTACTCATTCAAATTCCAAATTCCACTAAGGAAATTCCATTGCTTTCTACGATACTCATGAAGCGATCTTTCGACAGCATTATCACATACCAGATGAACTTAAGTAATGAGGTGATTTAGGGCCACCATTTTCATGTCGATCGATTCTAATGTCATAGGTCAACAATTGAATTTCCCTGCAGAGTCTCAATCTTATGGTACAATTTCTTTACTTGATGATACATTGAAGCACTTTTGGTTTCTTGAGATTTTCTCATTTAAGCACATTTAATGTGGCTATTTCTTTAATTTAGTGAGAACACATACCTCTGTTTGTTTTGAAATGTAGGAAATTCAACTCAATCTGTTTTGGCTAAGACTTAGTAATTGTTAACAATTAAAGTGGTAATTTTTTAGAATACCAATTAACTAATAATTTTTAATGGGTCTATTTCGTTATTTATGCAAAACGTTTTGTAACTACCAGATCAATAACTTGTTACCTACAAAACTAAAATTTATATACAATAAAGAAAAGCCACAAATGCTACACATGAATGTTAAATATAAGCTACGAATTTGTTTTTAAAACTTTTTTCTTGACATATTTCTGTTAGCTTTTAGTTTATGGAATAATGATTAAGAAAAATTAATTTTGGCCCATTTAAATGTTTTCTTAATATGACTCCCTACACCACACTTAAATTGTACAATGTCCACATTGTATTTAAAATTCAAAATGGTAAAGGAGTGAATTCGAACAGACTCCCCTTGGGTATTTTAGTTGAGGTCGTATTGAGAAAATTTACACAAAATGATTTGTTGAACTTATTGCCAGCATTAGATCTTAGCTAATCTACATTTAGAAGCACTCAAGCAAACATCAATCACACATAAACAAATAAATAAACACAAAAAAATTAAATCACATAAGTATTTAAAACACACAAGTTTTCAAAATATAAAATAAAATAACAATGAAAGAAAAGTATCACTCGTCTGCATTGTTGTGAGCTCCATATGGGTCGGCTGCATCTCCGTGCTGCTGTTGTGGTGTGTACCAATCTAGGACCGGAGGAATGAAGGAGGGTGTGGAATATGGTACTCGAGTCCCTGGTGGTGGAAAAAATGCCCCCATGGCATTAGCCATCCACTGACCGTACACTTGTTGTCTCAAAACATCCCTCTCCATGTGCTTATGATGTCTCCTCTCCATCCTCTCATGTTGGTTGCTCTGTCTCAACCACGTTTCCTCAAACTACTGAGATGAGTATCTCATGTCTATCTCAGGCTCAGGACTCTCCTACTATGTCGGTGACCTTCGCCTCAAACGTCTCCGAGGACGAAGTGTAGGCTCTGGCTCGTTTTGTGGGTCATCCAAGAGAAGATGGTAGTCGTCTCCTCTAGTTGTTGTAGGTGGAGCCTCAGTCAGTACATAACCATCAAACATATCAGACTACCTTACCACCCCCATCGTCTCTAAGTACAGTCATCCCATCACCTTAGGCTACATATGCAATAGCCCACATAGTATAACCTTTTGCAACTAGTCATTCCTTATACATGTGCACACTACCATCCATGATTTTTTCCTTCTTAAAGACCCATTTGTGTCTAACTTATTTACGACTAATTTCTAGATCAAAAAGTCTCATACCTAGTTATCATACATGAATTTTATCTTGCTCTCCATATCCTCCTTCCATTTATCATACTTTAGGCCCGTCATGGCACTAGTCTCTAAGGCATAACACCAGTCCAAATACTGCATTGCCAAAATGATGGATGGTGGTGTAACCTTTTAAGAACATTTTGATCTTACTTAGTTGGTCTACATGCATATTGGTCATTATATAGCTAGAATTATACCAATTTTCGATTCAATACAAAGAACAAATTATCTTATTAAATTAACACATGTCATCAAGTTCTAAAAATACACAATTATTATAAAACTCTATATGAAACCATAATTTATATCTAAATGTAGAGACGTTTTTAGGATGCCATTCTTTCAAGTCCTCAATCAAGGAAAATAGGACCCTCAAAAGGTTTATGCAATAGAAGTTCACGGGGGACCATCAATTGATGATTACATTTCATAGATTCAAAAACACTACCAAAGTTCTATCTTTGATAAAAACATACCTAGATGTCAAACTACAAGAGAACTAGCCCAAGCTCTGAAAGTGCCAGTTCTAGGTTTAACTGATTATTTTATATATAATAGTGTAATTCCCATCACCTGGCCTAAACTTCAGTTCCTTCAAGCTACTTTCATTTTCTTTAGCATCTAAAGCATTGAAAATATCATAACCATTATTCGTATACACCTAGAAATAACCAAAGACAATCCCATACAAATGCCAGATGCGCCCAAAAACGATGCAGGGATTTTGGCTTTGAAGCTTTGGATAGAGCCACAGAAAGAGAAACGGAACTCCAAAGGCAAGAGGATGAAAAGAAAGTAAATGAAACAAAAAGAAAGGCGGAGGAACAACTGTGGACGCCTCAGAAAAAGTCGCAACAGTCGGGGTCCAACTTTAAGGGTAAAGGCCAAAAAGAAGAAGCGAAGTGGTGTGAGAAGTGCAGGAAAAAGCACTCGGGAAGTTGTTGGACCGATGTTCCTTTGTTGAATTGTCGTAATTGTGGGAAATAGGGACATATCGCTCGAAAGGTATTTTCAATGTGGGGTTACAGATCATATTCGTCCAAACTGTCCCCAGGTGAAATCTGGAGCACCTAGTGATAAACCAATAGAGGAGCGGGGAGGAAAGAAAGAAGAGGTGAAAGGTCGAGGAGGACCAGTGGCATCACGGGCATTCCAGATAACTGTGGAAGAGGCTCGTGAAAAGACTGACGTAGTTTCAGGTATATTCACTCTAATTTCAATTCCCATATATGTAATATTTAATCCTAGAGCTACGCATTGTTTTGTATCAACGTCTATGATGCCTCGTTTGAATATTCCCCTAACTCCTATGGATGAAAGTTTGGAAGTAGCTGTAGCTGATGGTAGATACGTTTGGATTTCTGAACATATTGAAGGTTGTCAGCTTAAGATCTACGGGACCACTTTCCCTACAGTTCTGAAGCCGATGACTACCAAGGAGTTTGGAGTAATTGTGGGTATGGATTGGTTAGCAATGAATTATGCCAACAAGGATTGTAGAAACAAAAATATTACAGTTTTAACACCCGATGGGACATGGATTAAGATCTAAGGCAAACGACCACGATTGAGAATGCCGGTTATTTCCTTTGCTCAAGCATGGAGTAATGTTAGTAAAGGAGGGGTGTCTTATTTGGCATATGTGGCCTTGGCTAAACCGAGTCAAGTGGGAAAGGAAAGTGTAAAAATTGTAAATGAATTTCCATATGTTTTTCCTAAAAAACTTCCCGGATTACCGCCAGATCAACAAATCGAATTTGCAATCGAATTAGTTCCGGGAGCCGCACCTGTTCCTTGAGCTCCTTATCGATTAGCACCTTCAGAAATGGGGGAATTGAGAAAAAAATTGGAAGAACTTCTGGATCGGGGTTTCATAAAACCGAGTTCGTCACCGTGGGAACCCCTATTTTGTTTCTAAAGAAGAAAGACGGGTCAATGTGTATGTGTATTGACTAACGAGAACTGAAAAAGATCACGGTGAAGAATAAATACCCGTTACCAAGAATTGATGATTTGTTAGATCAACTTGAGGGGGCGTCATATTTTTCAAAAATCGATTTGAGATCGAGATATCACCCGTTGAAGATTCGAGAATCCGATATTCCGAAGACTGCATTCCGTACTCGTTATGGCCATTATGAGTTCTTGGTTATGCCTTTTGGGTTAACCAATGCTCAAGCAGCATTTATGGATCTCATGAATAGAGTATGTCATCCGTTCTTTGATACTTCTGTAATTTGTTCATAGACGATATTTTGGTGTATTCTCGAAGCCAGGCTGAGCACGGTGTTCATTTGCGCCAAATATTGGAGCTACTTCGTCGAGAAAAGTTGTACGCGAAGTTTTCCAAGTGTGAATTATGGCTAAGAGAAGTACAATTTCTTGGGCACGTTACTAATAGTGAAGGTGTTAAAGTTGATCCAACGAAGATTGAAGCCGTGATGAAGTGGGAACCGCCTCGAAGTCTGACTGAAATACGCAGTTTTCTTGGATTGGCGAATGTGGTTGCAGATGCCCTGAGTCGAAAGGAATATCCTTTGAGGGTTACATCCGCGTGTATGGATGTGGCGAACCGACTACCCGAGCTGATTCGCGTGGCACAAGAAGAAGCGTGCAAGCCTGAGAATATGAAAAGTGAGCGAATGGTTGGATACTTAAAGCATCTGGTTGAAAACTCTCAGCGATTGAAAACCTTTAGAGGCAGTGTGTGGGTGCCCAAGCAAGGTGAGGTGTGGAGTTTGCTTTTAGAAGATGCACATTGTAGTAGGTATGCAGTACACCCGGGTAGTACCAAGATGTATCGAACATTGAAACCTTTATATTGGTGGCCGGGAATGAAAAGAGACGTTGGAAGATACATAGAAAAGTGTTTGACTTGTTTGCAAGTGAATTCGAACCATCAGAAACCGTATGGCGGGATCCAACCATTACCAATTCCAGTGAAGAAATGGGATGATATCACAATGGATTTTGTAACCAAACTTCCTCGAATACCTCGTGGGCATGATACCATTTGGGTAGTGGTTGATCGGTTAACGAAATCGGCGCAATTCATACCGATTAGTGAAAACTTCAAGATCGAAAAGTTAGCGAAAATTTACATAGATGAGGTAATTTGTCGACTTGGTTACCGTATTCAATTGTGTTGGATCGAGATAGTAGATTTAGTTCTCGATTTTGGCGGAGTCTCCAAGAGCAAATGGGTTCGAAAGTATTGATGAGTACTGCGTATCATCTACAGACTGATGGGCAAAGCAAAAGAACTATTCAAACTTTAGAAGATATGCTTCGAACTTGCGTGATAGACTTTGGTGGGAGTTGGGAAGATCATCTACCCTTGGTAGAATTTACATACAACAACAGTTTTCATTCTAGTATTCATATGGCCCCATATGAAGCGTTATACGGAGCACCATGTCGTACTCCGACTTGCTGGACTGAAGTAGGGGAAAAGTCGTTGGCTGGACCCGAGATCATAGCCCAAACTGAAGAAAAAATTAGACAAATCCGAGAACATTTGAAAGTTGCACAAAACTGACAAAAATAATATACTGATAAGTGGGTGAAACCATTAGAATTCCGAGTGGGGGAAATGGTGATGCTCAAAGTATCCCCTTGGAAAGGTTTAATTTGCTTTAGGAAGAAAGGAAGCAGAGTCCTCGTTTTATCGGACCGTTCCGAATATCTCAAAGAGTAAGAGCAGTGACGTCTCGATTAGAGCTACCGGAAGAGCTTCAAGGTATTCATAATGTTTTCCATGTGTCCCACTTGCAGAAAACATTATTTGATGAGTCCCAAAAAATACCGCTTGCTGAGGTTGAAGTAGACGAAAAACTAAGATACCCGGAACAACCCAAGGAAGTATTAGACCGGAAAGTGAGACAGTTGGGGAACAAAAAGATTAGCATGGTTAAAGTGCTTTGGCGAAATCATAGAGGTTCCGATATGACGTGGGAAACTGAAGATGAAATGAGGGAGAAATACCCCCAATTTTTGCGTGATTCCGAGGATGGAATCTTTAAAGGGAGGAAGAATTTGTAACACCACGTTACGTTCGGTAATTAATTTTATGTTAATCATGGTGTGATTATGATATAAAATAATGTTATAAGTGTTTGGATGGTTAGAACACCTTTTAGATAGAGTTTTTACACGAAAAATGCCAAAAATGGGTTACGTGGGTCGTGTAGAAGGACTTAAAACAACATTTGAGACCTTTTTGGATGAACCCAGGTCGTGTTGGCCAACCCGGGTCGGGTTTCAGTCGATGAAAAATTGAAGTAGCGTAACACGGGTCGGGTTGCTGAGCATGGGTCATGCTGCAACGTAACCCGGGTCTGGTTTTTGGACACGGGTCGTGCTGTGTGCAGGCCCCACCCTTTTTAATCGCGATTTTAGCCATTTTCGGGGATAGCTCTCGAACCAAAAACCCTAAAAACCCTAGAAATTATTCCCTAATCATCTTGGAACCAAATCGAAAGGCAAGAACTTGACGGATTGAAGTAATCTTTGGTATCTCGCTTCACAAAGGTAAGGTTTACTGTTCTAGCCCTTTTGAACGGTTGATTTGGGTTGGTTTCGAGTGGTTATGAAGAACCACCTGTGATTAGTCGAAATTTGTGCTTATAGCATTAGTTGGATGTTTTGAAACACTTCTAATCCCGAGCCCTAACTATTGTGATCAAGTTTCAAACTTGGATGGTAGAAAAACAAGTATTCACCTCTATTTGGTGTATATATGGTTATGTAGGTGTTGGAAAACGTTGAGGGATCATTTGTATATACTATGGTGTTAGCTAGGATCGTATAGAACTTTAAACCAGGTGAGTAATCTGTACTATATCTAATATGATATGTATTGGTTAAACTCTTGCAACTTGAAGTAGTTTTTGATGTTGAAATTATACTCTAGAAGTTGGTTTGGTTACCCAATCGATATGGTAAAAAACCTATGTGGTTAACGGCCTTTATGGCTAGGAGATTGGATTCGATATCCAAATATTAACGGCCTCCGTGGGTAGGAGATTGGATTTGGTATCCAAATGTTAACGGCCTCAGTCGCTAGGAGATTAGATCTGATATCTAAATAATGATGGCCTTTGTAGCTAGGAGATTGGATTGATATCCTAATGATGAACAAAGAGGTACTTACATTGTATTGAGATTTTTTAACTGTCTATCTTTTTACATATGTTAAATTGTTTATATGATTACTCATTGAGCTTTATGGCTCATAGTGTATGTGTGAAATGTCCCTATAGGTGAGCATGACCCTGCTAAGGGTATGGATGTAGCTCATGGTTAAGGACATAGGACATGACGTTTGTGGCAGCCCGGCTTAGAAGGTGTTTTCTTTTGTTATATACTCCTGGATACACTTGTACCCTTTTGTATAAACTTATACACCTAACTCTATGGTTTGGTATGTTTAAACTATGTTTAAAAGTGAAATATTTTGGGTGTATTTTGTTTTAAAAACTCGAGTGTTACATAATGAGGATAAACTAGTTGGTTCCACTGAGTTTTGTTTTCAGAATGTTTTAGAATCGCACAATGAACTTGTTTAACTATTCAATGGGTGGTAAGTGTTATCGAATCCACCAAGAACTCAAAATAAAAATGGATAGATTTACAACGGAAGATTAATATGTTCAACAACATTTATCATTACAAAAAAATCCAGGCCCACATGATGATGAACTAGATATATTATAGGCGGCTAAAGAGCAATACACATTCCAAAGTGACGGAAAATACTTTACCCATGCACCCGCTTACAATGTTCTTAAAAATGTCCCTTATGTCTATTTCAATGTGGAATATGTATGGAATTTCCTTTAATATACTATTGTTTCATAATTTCTTTTAAACTTTTTATGTTATTTCAAAGTTTTAATCCGTATTTAAAATGTGTGCTTTATGTATTAGAATAAATATGTGTGGAATGTAAAGGTTTGACATCAGATTTTTTTTACTTCCATTGAAAATTTGCAAACGTCTTTTAAATTCTCAAAAATTCTTTCCAAACTAAAACGATCTTCAACCTCATCTGATGATGGGGATAAAGGTTGATGATGTCGATAAAGGCAAGTATACAAATATGGATGAAATTACAATAGCTGGAGTTCGTAAATGCTAGATGACATGAAGAAAGCGTACGAGGAAAGAAAATGATTCTTCGATAATAGAAAAGTTATCGTACAGAAAATATAGGAGAAACATAAATATATATAGTAGATAAATTGAAGGATAAAAGGGTAGTGGTCGATAAGGAAACAACAGACGCTGAAACATAGATGCGCTATAAGAGAGCTCATATTTCTAAATTAGATCGATTCATATGGCATGCTAATAAAGATATATGGTACAAACAAAAATGGATTAATGGTGTGAAATCCCAATTCTCTTATGATGGGTAGTTAGGTCTTAGGTTATGTCATACGTAATATGTTGCACTAAGTGTGGGCCTACTTTAACCAAGAATAAAGTTTTAATAAATGCGAAAATTATTACATCAAAACGAAATATATTACAATGTCTGTTCGTATTACAATTATGTTTAAATCATAAGCCAGAAAACCAATTTTGTTTTGTTATTGGCTCCCTAAAGTCCCCCTCGTACTCATTGATCCTTTCCTTTTTGATTTCCCCATATATGTGTTGGATTAGGTGTCTAAGCCATGACTTATAATTGTATTTATCTTGTTAATAGAAGCTAAGTCCATTTGGGTTGCCCTCATAGCTGGAGGATAGATGTATAGTTCAGTAGAGAGAATGGTTGATTTATTAATTGTTTAATAAATCAATAGAAAATAAATATATGGTTTATTAATATATTTAAGTGTTGATATATTAATTAGAAACTATATTAATTAATTGAGATTTAATCTAGAATTAATTAGATTTAATTTAGTGATTAAATAAATTAATAAAAGGTGCAGGGACTGGTTTGCATTTATTCAATAGTTAAATAACTGGCCAGGTAAAAACCAGGGACCAAAATGGCGCCATCCTGGAGGCTCCTCCAGGGTTTGGCGAAACCCTAATTAGGGTTTCGGGAAGCCTGGTCCAAGTGGTCAAAAGGCTTGTCCATTTGGAGGCTCCTTAGGGTTTCAGGTGTAACCCTAGGAGGCTATAAAAGGAACCCCCTGGTGCCCCCAAATCCCATGCCATCTCTCTCTCTGTTACTTTGTTGGACTGTCTTCTCCATTGCTTGGGTGTGACTTGCATTTGAGGCAGGATTATTTTGCTGCTAGCTTCAAGGATCATAAGATCAAAAGGTTGGTTTTCTCAGTTTTGATCTTTAGAAATTAATTGTTCCTTTAGGTTTAGTTTATTATCTTCATAGAAGAAAACATAGATCATATTAGGGTTGCATGTGAACCATAGGAATCTAATTGTTCATTGATTGCATAGAAACCCTTCAGTGGTATTAGAGCATAGGCTTGTTTTCTTGTATTTGATATAAACTGCATGAATTGTTTGTGCCTTTGGTGTTTTTGCAATGAACACCCCAAGGCAAGGCCTTGGATCGATATTTTGGCTAGGGTTTCCTAACCCTAGCCGCCACCCATATGGTCCCCTCCTTGATTGCTTGATTTACTTGCCTTTTATAAGTAGATTGTTATTTTGGTGATTAATTGGATTAATAAAAATAACTAGAACACTTGTGTGAATGGCTTGTAATTTTCGAACCATCTAGGGGCCAAGATAGAAAAATTAATTTGATTAATTTCTTGAAATCTATCTTAGATTTAATTAGTTTAATTAATTGTTAATTAAAAGATCAATTAAATCGGCTTAAAGAATTAATTTAAATTTTCAAAAAATAGTTTAAAATTTGCGAAAATTATAATTAAATTAATTCTAAAATATTTTAATAAGATTAAAATATATCTTATATATTTATGATTAAAAGTTAATATTTATATATAAGAAAATTGGTTAGTCTTACCGTTAGTAGGCCTCATTCACAAAACTGTCCTATAAAGAGGGTATAAGGCGACTGCCTATAAAATGACAGTCTAATGGGTATCTACTCTTACCCACCGCTCTCCTGGTCAGTCGAGTGTCGTTAGTCGAACAGGTTTGATAGAACCGCTGAAGCCTCTTAAAAGTATAATGCTATAATTGAAAGTACTAGAACCCTAAACAAATCCCAATCTAGTTACTTTAGAATGTGAATTGGTGCTAATCCATGAAATTGCACATTGCACTTTGTGGAACGTTGGTGGAGCATGTGTGGTTTACCGACACGCTAACTGGGGTCCGCAAAGAGTCGCAATGGGTTTCTTGATTTTGTCATTATTGACGGAGCGTGTGTGGTTAACCGGCACGTTAATTAGAGATGACAATTGACTTCAAGAGTACCGAGCAATTTGCATGGTTATTCACACCCGGTTTGTAATCCTCAGTATCCCAGTCACAAACGAGCGGGGCATTCCCGAGATTAAAACATGTTATCGAACAATTCGGTAAATCTCAATGAAACTAGGAATTCCATTATAATAAGATTATTTTCCGCGGTGGAATTGGCTGAATCGTCATTCGCCTACCTTATAAAATTTACAATAAAGATTACGGCATCCCTTTTCGATATTGTAGATTGTTATTGTAGGGTCCTAGCCTTATATTTATTCTTGGGTGAATATAAGGATTATTTAATAAATGTCTAATTAAAACTACCTTCTTCTTATTCAGATGTCTTCTGACCAATCCGTTCCCCACTCGAATCCCGGTAATGTCACCTCGATTCTGTCATTGTGCTGGAAAGTGACGTTGGACGGCACTAACTACAATGACTGGATCTGCAACATCAAAATGGCTCTGCGGTTTGAACACAAAGAGTATGTTCTGGAAACCGAGCTAGTTGAGGTTGACCCAGATACCGCTACTCCCGAGGATATCGCCTCGTACACCAAACACTCTGATGATGCGACCAAAGTGGCCTGCATCATGATCGCCACCATGAACCCTGAACTGCAACGTATCTATGAGGACTACTGGCCTTACGAGATGCACAAAGAGCTCGCGGAAAAGTTCCGCAAGTAAGAGCGCATCGAAAGGCGTGAGGTTGTAAAAGCCTTCACTAACGGCAAGCCTAAAGATGGAGAGTCTATCTGCACTCATGTGCAAAGGATGCATGGTTATATGGAGAGGCTTAGGAAGCTGGAAATGCCTGTTCATGAGGATTTAGCTGTTGACATAGTGCTAAACTCCTTGCGCAGTTCTTATGACCAGTTCACACTGGCGTATCATTTGAACAACAACCAGGCAACCCTAGCTGAGTTACACCGCATGCTTCGTACTGCTGAAGACGGGATGAAGGGAAAAGGTTTGCTCCCTGTCAACCCGCCTGTCCTGGCTATTGGCTCTGGCAAAGGAAAGAAACGGAAGGGCCCTCCTAAGCAGAACTGGAGGGAAAAGACTCATGTCGGGTCATCTAACAGTGCCCCGAAAGGCAAGTATTCCGGCATTCTGCATGTTCAGAACCCCAAAGATGCCGACTGCTTTTACTGCAAGCAAAAGGGTCATTGGAAGAGGAGCTGCCCAACGTATCTGCAGGATATCAAGGACGGTAAAGTGAAACCGTCACAAGCAGGTACATACTCTATATCTAATAATCATCTTTTTCCCGTTCTTGGGTCCTTGATACAGGATGTGGTTTTCATATCTGTTTTGATTTGCAGGGCCTAGAGGAAAGTAGGGAGCTGGACCATGGTAGATTGAACCTGGTCATGGGCAATAGGCGAACGTCACATGTTACCAAGATCGGTGTCTATAGACTAATGCTTAGTAGTGGAGTTAGATTAGATTTACATAACTGTTGCTATGCGCCTGATATGGCAAAGAACATAATTTCTTTTCATGCATTGTTCAAACAGGGCTTTTATTATGAATTTCATAAATTGAATGGTTCAATTTCTGTTTTCAAAGATAATGTTTTTATATTTAATGCTATGCCTTGTGATGGAGTATATGAATCTATTATGTGTGTTGATAATTATGGTAAAAATGTTTTAGCTATTGATGCTTCGAGCGGTATAGAAAAGGCGTGTCTGTGGCATTGTCACCTTGGCCATATCAACAAGAAACGCATCGCCCAACTCCAAAAGGATGGAGTGTTGGAATCATTCGACCTCGGGTCGGATGATGTATGCGAGTCTTGCTTGCTTGCAAGATGACAAAATCACCATTCAAAGGTTCCTTTGAAAGAGGTGAAGGTCTGTTGGATATCATACACACAGATGTGTGTGCTCCCTTCAGAACAACCACAAAAGATGGCACGCGATTCTATGTGACCTTTACTGACGATTTTAGTAGATATGGGTATATCTACATAATCAAGAATAAGTCAGATACCTTTGAAAAGTTCAAAGAGTTCAAGAGCGAAGCAGAAAATCAATTGGGCAGAAAGATAAAGATGCTTAGATCCGACAGAGGCGGTGAGTATCTTAGTATCGAGTTTCTTGATTACCTCAAGGAATGTGGAATTGTTTCACAGTTGTCGCCTCCAAGAACACCTCAGTTGAATGGTGTTGCTGAAAGACGAAACCGAACCTTGTTGGACATGGTTCGTTACATGATGAGTCGAGCTTCACTTCCAATCCATTTCTGGGGGTATGCCTTAGAGACTGCCGCCCATATCCTAAATCTTGTCCCAACCAAGAAGGTTGCAAAACACCGCATGAGATGTGAGCGGGGAAAGTTTCCTAGTTGGCACACATCAAAGTCTGGGGCTGTGAATCTTTCGTAAGACGAGAGACTTCAGACAAGCTCGCAGAAAGAAGTGAGAGGTGTTTCTTCATCGGATACCCGAAACAGTCGTTTGGATACTTGTTCTATAGACCGAGCGAGGACGTGGTCTTTGTAGCAAGACGGGGGTTCTTTCGAGAGAGAGAACTCATATCCAAAGAGGACAGTGGGAGTACGATCGATCTCGAAGAAATTCAGGAGATGCCCGATGAAACAACCTTAGGAGAAATTAGCAACCAACATGAGGAAGAAGTTCCTGTTAGACCCACCGACATCTCATTGCCCCTTAGGCGTTCGGGTAGAGTTAGCATGCCGCCTGAGTTTTATGGTTTCCATATTACTTCGAACGGTGACACGTTGGTCAGTGATCGCACATTGACTAATTTGGATGAGCCAGCTAACTACTGCGAAGCAGTGGCAGGCCCCGAGTCTGCGAAGTGGAAAGAGGCAATGGACAGCGAGATCATGTATGACAATCAAGTTTGGAACTTGGTTAACAATGTGCCGGGTCGAAAGACAGTCGGGTGCAAGTGGATCTTCAAGAAGAAGACCGACATGGATGGTAAAGTACATACTTACAAAGCTCGGCTGGTTGCAAAGGGATTCACTCAAACCTCGGCGGTTGACTATGATGAAACCTTCTCACCAGTAGCCAAGATTAAGTCAATCAGGATAATGCTTGCCATAGCTTCGAAATTTGGCAGATGGATGTCAAAACCGCTTTCCTTAATGGGAAACTGACTGAGGATGTTTACATGAGTCAGCCAGAGGGTTTTGTAGACACAAAGCACCCTGATAAAGTATGTAAGCTTGAAAGATCAATCTACGGGTTGAAGCAAGCATCTCGCAGCTGGAATCTCTTCTTCCATGAGAAAGTCAAAGAGTTTGGCTTCTCTAGGAGTCAAGATGAGTCCTGTGTATATGTCAAGGCTAGTGGGAGTATAGTCACTTTTTTGGTGTTGTATGTTGATGACATACTGCTCATGGGAAACGAAATTCCGACCTTGCAAGATGTCAAGTCTTGGCTCGGGAAGTGTTTCGCCATGAAAGACCTAGGAGAAGCTGCCTATATTCTCGGGATAAGAATACTTAGAGATAGAAAGAAAAAAATTAATAGGTCTAAGCCAGTGTACATATTTGGAAAAAGTGTTAAAAAGATTTAACATGGAAAATTCCAAAAAGGGAGAACTACCAATCCAGAGTAATGCCAAATTGAGTAAGACTCAAAGCCCGAGTACCGATGAGGAAATATCTGAGATGAGTCGGGTACCCTATGCTTCGGCAGTGGGGTCGATCATGTACGCTATGACATGTACTCGCTCCGGCGTATCCTTTGCATTGAGCATGGTCAGTCGGTACCAGGGTAATCCTGGAAAGGCACACTGGATAGCGGTCAAGAACATACTCAAGTATCTGCGAAGGACAAAGAATATGGTATTAGTCCTTGGTGGCAGTAATGACTTGAAAGTGAGTGGATATACAGATGCCAGCTTCCGGACAGATAGGGACAGTGGACGGTCCCAATCGGGCTGGGTATTTCTTTTGAACGGTGGAGCGGTCACTTGGAAAAGTTCCAAGCAAGAAACGGTGGCTGATTCAACGTGCGAATCAGAGTACATTGCAGCGAGTGAAGCGTCTAAAGAATCGTATTGGCTGAAGAACTTTATCGGTGACCTTGGAGTTGTCCCGAGCATTCAGGAGCCGATGGAACTTTTCTGCGATAATGAAGGAGCGGTCGCCTTGACAAAAGAACTGCGAGACCATGGAAAGTCCAGGCATATCGAAAGAAAGTACCACTATATTCGACATCAAGTAGAAGAAGGTCACTTACTGGTTAAGAGAGTATCATCAGAAGACAATCCTGCTGATCCTTTGACTAAGGCACTAAGCAGGATCAAGCATAATCAGCATGCTCGGAGCATTGGTCTGAAGGATGATATTAATTTTAGTAATTAGATAGATTTGAAACTTGTAAGCAGTATAAATGTAATTGACTTGGTGATTTTATAATTGAGATTTATAAATGAGTATTGTTACTGCCTTTGTCAATTGGTTATTATTGTGTTTCTATATTTGCATGTTTAACTTCCTAAATAATTAGATTATTTAAATTTCTACAGTCGATCACACTGTTAGGGAGTAAGTGTGAACGAAGACTGTCATGAATCGGTTGTAGATTGTCTAAGGAGTTAGACATTGCAGTAAGACTGTTACAACGTTCATGAGTACTTAGAAAATAGAGATTTGAGTATTGGATAAACCCGCGCTTAACAGATTGCTTCATGGATTGCATCACGAGCAATGTTAAGACGATAATATTCGTTGATCTTTAAGTGGAGAGATATGATCTGTAAATTGCAAGACAAGTGCTTATTGATAATGCGAAAACGCACCGATAACTCGGTGTTATAAAACGCATTTTTGTGAGTATTCTGACTAGAAAAAGGTATGGACATATAAGTCGAAACTTATCCGTCCCCTGACCCGATGGGAAACAGATATCTGTGGGCCTCTCGATGATTTTGAAGTTGACTGAAAGTGTTTGCTAGCCGGGACTGAATTGATGTGTTCAATTAGTAGTCTCAAAAGTCATATGCAAATCCGAAATCGAGAAACATAGTATCAGACCAAGATTGAGCTTATCCATGTCTGGAGTCTGAGAATATCTTGTTGGACGGAGGATCATCTGATCACTTATCTTTGGACAAGACTGAGTGGGTCAGAGTTCAGGATAGTTTCTGGGAAATTGATATTAAACAGAAGGTAAATAGACAATTAAAGTCATAGACTTATCCAAGTGGGAGATTGTTGGATTAGGTATCTAAGCCATGACTTATAATTGTATTTATCTTGTTAATAGAAGCTAAGTCCATTTGGGTTGCCCTCATAACTGGAGGATAGATGTATAGTTCAGTAGAGAGAATGGTTGATTTATTAATTGTTTAATAAATCAATAGAAAATAAATATATGGTTTATTAATATATTTAAGTGTTGATATATTAATTAGAAACTATATTAATTAATTGAGATTTAATCTAGAATTAATTGGATTTAATTTAGTGATTAAATAAATTAATAAAAGGTGCATGGACTGGTTTGCATTTATTCAATAGTTGAATAACTGGCCAGGTAAAAACCAGGGACCAAAATGGCGCCACCCTGGAGGCTCCTCCAGGGTTTGGCGAAACCCTAATTAGGGTTTCGGGAAGCCGGGTCCAAGTGGTCAAAAGGCTTGTCCATTTGGAGGCTCCTTAGGGTTTCAGGTGTAACCCTAGGAGGCTATAAAAGGAACCCCCTGGTGCCCCCAAATCCCACGCCATCTCTCTCTCTGTTACTCTGCTGGACTGTCTTCTCCATTGCTTGGGTGTGACTTGCATTTGAGGCAGGATTATTTTGCTGCTAGCTTCAAGGATCATAAGATCAAAAGGTTGGTTTTCTCAGTTTTGATCTTTAGAAATTAATTGTTCCTTTAGGTTTAGTTTATTATCTTCATAGAAGAAAACATAGATCATATTAGGGTTGCATGTGAACCATAGGAATCTAATTGTTCATTGATTGCATAGAAACCCTTCAATATGTTGACGATTCTTCTTTATAGGTCAGGGAAAAGGATGTACATTTGTTTCTTGTGTGATCTTTCTGGTGGCATCGACTACAATGCTTTATGATTGGACACTACCCTTGTAATAGAGTACGACCAGTGACATTGGGCTCACCTAGTTGATGTTTTTCCATTATTATCATCAAATCAACTGGTTTCTCCCATTCAAAATGAGCAGGAAGATGGCGGACTAACTCAATGTACATCTCCTGGTACCAATCTATATGAAAGCCTTTGATAGGTATACCAGAACAATCATCATGTAATAACTCCTCACATGTCTCCAGGAAGAGGGTTGATAGCCATACCTGAACAAACATCATGTCTTGGTTTCGACATTGAAACTACCAATGTTTCATCGTCATGCAGCGGAATTCAACAAGCATCATTATTGACATCATCTGTGCATATCTCGATAAGGCGTTGTTGGACGCTGCCCTATATGTGGTCATAGATTATTATGAAGCCTGGAGAATTATGTCATCGGCCATTTTGTTGGATCTTTCCCTTCAAGTATTTCCATTCTCCTTGTCTTGTATTATGTATCATGTCAAAATAGTAATCATAAGTTTGACTGTTTGTATGCTTTGGTCGCTTTCTAGAACAAATTTTTGTCTTCTTACTTTTTTGAACTTAGCTTGTAGGTTTTATAAAAGACGATAACAACAAACATCATGATGTGTATTTGGGATATATTTGAAATAGATACAACAATTCATGGAGCTCTATTTGAAAAGATTGTTAAATGATTTGTGTCACCGACATAGACATGTAGTTTTTGTATGAACCATGACCACTTCTGTAGGTCCACAATAATCCTAGATCTATATGATATCAATCAAATCACAAGAACAATAAGAACAAGGATATTAAACTTCAATGCTCACCTTTGATTAATCAAATGGTCTAGTACATAAGTTTCTTTGGTTGCCAGGAACACTCAAATTATCTCTCTAATTAGCACACTTTTCGAGAACAACCAACCCTCTAATGACGGCTCCCTGAGCCTTAAATACAATATGCCTAAAACCCTAGCAAACCTAAGCCCATGGACCGAATAACAGGCCCATAAGGGTTGCCGATCATAGGACCAAACCGAACAACCATTGGTTGTTCGGTTCACACCAAAAAGCCCAATTAAACCTATAACTTTGATATTTAACATTTTTAGTCCCTCTAAATAAAAGATTAAACCAACTAAAATTAATTCCTAACAATCTCCCCTTGGTTTAATGCTTTCATTTATCTTCAGGCTTCTCTTGGCCTTCAGTTGAACACTGCAAAGAATTTTCAACAAACTCCCCCTCAAATTGACAATCTCCTCCTTAGCAGGAAAACCTTCCTCTTAGCAGGGGACAGGTATAGATGTTGATAAAAATTCAGCACATCTTCAGTAACAACTTTGTCTTCGGTACATATTGTTTTCAGATTTGGATTGGTAAGCTCCTTAGGCATCAGTACGTGTCTTGAATCATCACATCTAGTTTTTGATTTAACTTTGACTTTTACTAGAGTCTGACTCATCATCTCTTCACTAGATCGCTTCAGGTGTTGATGTAGTGACAAGTTGACTGAGGAGGAATTCAAACAAGTTCTCACATAGAATTCAGCTTCACCTTCTTCGGGAACAAAACTTCGTGTCGAAATTCTTGAACGTTGCATTTGATTGGCGCCTCTCGATACGTTTCATTGACAGCAAATCATGTGGGTCATGGAGTTATAAACTCTCACCACGGTTGTTCAAGGATTCATCCTTGGCTCAGAATGAGACTTCTCGCAGTATCTATGTAAACCCGGAGGAACGCACTGCGATTGTTTAAGTATCAGAGAACTACTCGTGGTCGTTTTGATTTTAGCCCCTGCATATCCTTCATCAAAGATCTCAATGCAGTTGACAAGTCAACAAGTTGACTTGGCTCTTGGCGAGATGTTCAATGGTATCCAAACTCTGCGGAGTGTACCATTCTGGTGCCAATTTTGAATCAGGTAAAGTTGTTGGGGTCTCACAGGTATTGTGGTAAACAACAATAATCACTGACCCAGAATTTCAATGTTTCATCAATGCGAGGTAATATCACATTGAATCACAAGCATTTTGTTTAAAAGAAGTTTAGGATTCAAGAATGGTATGAGCGTGCAATCTATGCAGTTATCGCGGTCAAAACCGTAATCGCGGTAACCTACCGATATTTAATTTTGCGGTTCTCGCGGTGGTATAGCGGTGATATAGCGGGTTTTTAGTAATATGTAGAATTTATATATTAGACTATTACTAGTAGAATTAATATCATAAAAGTCATTCAAAAAACATCACATAATGCTTAATTTAAGAAATAAGTCACATAATATAACATTCTAATATAGAAAATGTCAAAGTATCAAAAAAAAAAAAATTTGTCCTCCACCCGGATAATAGCGGTAAATCGCGGTCATTATCGCGGTAAATCGCGGTGAATCGCGGTAAATCGCGGCGGTATACCGGCGTTATACCGGTACCGCTATTTTCCACCGCTAAACTGAACCGCGATTATGCTGACCACCGCGAACCGCTATACCGGTGCTATACCGGCGCGATTAACTACATAGCGTGCAATATGTCTTGGTTGTTAGACATACCCATCGGCTAGACTTTCGAATTGTCATCAGTGTATGGTTTATTACACTGAATCATCCAACTCTTGAATTAGAAGCTTTGTATGTAAGAATAGTTGTTGATGCCTCACATCTACTACTTGTGTTGTAGCAGAGATCATTAGCATAGAATGTTGAAATATCATCACTACTTGGTTTAAAGTAATGAATCATCTATTTCTTGTATCAGAAATATTAAGGTGGCTAAGAATATATTGGTGCGTGTGATAGACTACGGTATGCAATCTAACCATTGACACTGACTTTTTAACTCTCGACTTTGAGTGGTTTCTCTCAAGGCGTCTAGAAGTTGGTGTTACACAAGAAAAACCTTAGATTGGGTCAAGAAAATTTGTCAGTGTTTCACACTCATTGAGGTGTACGAATGATGATCGCTAACACTTAAAAATTACCTCAGCAGTGAGTGGTATTAACTCGGTGCGTCGTCAGTTGGTGAAAATGTTTTTGGATTTCTTTAAATTTTAAGGAAAGATATGAAAATTATAAAAAATCTAAAAATCTTTTTGTATTTTTAAGCTTTGTAATTTTTGTTTTGTTTTTCTTGATACCAAATGTAGTTACCTATAATTTCTGATACCACTTGTTATATAATTTTGAAAGGAAAGATATGAAAATTATAAAAAATATGAAAATATTTTTGTATTTTTGAAATTTTCTGATTTTTGTTTGTGTCAAAGTTTTGTTTTGTTTTTCTTCTCCCCCTAATTTTGTGCGTGGGAAGAAATGCTGAATTAAAATATGAACAAATTTAACTAAACAAAAATAAAGTAAAAGAAATATTTACAGAACTGATTTAATAATCAGTGAAACGTATCATTTTCAGCATTTCGACTAGCACATTGAATCGAGCTATTGCAATAGGTTTTGTGAACAAGTCCGCCACATTATTATCAGTGTGGAATTTTTCCAAATGAATCAATTTTCGCTCGTAGCAATCTCTGATAAAATGAATGTTAATATCAATGTTCTTAGTCTTAGAATGTTGGACCGAGTTTTTAACAATTTGGATAACAGCCTCATTGTCACAGAAGATAGGAGTATCAAGAAAGTTCATACCATAATCAAGGAGTTGATGCTACATCCAAATGACCTGAGAACAACAAGCCGAGGCAGCAACATAGCTGTAGACGTTGACACGGTCTGTTGCTTTCTGCATTGCCATGAGATCAGTCTGTCTCCTAGAAACTAACATCCAGCACTGATGGACTTTCTGTCAATTTCACACCCTCCATAGTTGCTATCTAAAAAATCGTAAAGATCAAATTCACGGTTCTTTGGATACCAGAGACCAAATTTTGGTCTCCCTTTAAGGTATCTAAAGATACGTTTGACAGCATCAAGATGAGAAGGTTTAGGATTAGCCTGATAGTGAGCACACTGGCAAACTGCAAAAACGATATCCGGTCTGCTAGCAGTCAGGTACATCAGCGAACCGATCATCGAACGATAGTAAGTTTGATCGACAGATTGGTCATCTGAGTCTGAAGATAGCAGAGGTCGCTCAGCCATTGGAGTGTTAGCCTCTTTTGCATCCTTGAAACTGAACTTTGCAAGAATATCCTCCACATACTTGGCTTGATGAAGCAGGATACCCGTTGAAATCTATTTGACTTGTAACCCGAGGAACATCGTCATCTCTCCCAACGAACTCATCTCGAACCTTTTCTTCATCACCAACTCAAACTCTTTGCACAGAACTTCGCTTGTTGAACCAAAGATGATGTCATCCATATAGATCTGGACGACAATTTGATCATCATCTTGGCGTTTGATAAACAGAGTCTGATCAATACTGCCGCGAGTGTAACCGTGTTGTAACAAATGTTCCGTCAAAATGGCATACCAAGCACGAGGAGCTTGATGCAGACCATAGAGGGCTTTATCAAGCTTGTAGACGTGATTTGGAAATTTAGAGTTGACGAAACCAGGAGGTTGATCAACATAAATTTCTTCTTTCACCTTACCGTACAGGAAAGCCGTCTTGACGTCCATTTGGTAAACGGTAAAGTTCATGTATGAAGTGTAGGCAAGGAAGATCCGAATCGCTTCAAGTCGTGCCACGGGAGCATAAACTTTCGTGTAATCAAGTCCTTCAGTTTGTCAAAAACTTTGAACCACCAGACGTGCCTTGTTGCGCACAATTACTCCAGAATCATCTTGCTTGTTGTGAAACACCCATCTTGTATCCAAAGCCTTTTTGACTTCGGGTAGTTCCACCAGTTGCCATACATTCAACTTCTCAAACTGGTTCAGCTCTTCATGCATAGCATCCACCCAACTTGGTTCATTGAGTGCCATCTCTACGTTCTTCGGCTCAATTTGAGTGATAAAGAACGAATAGAGACACTCATTGACTTGACCACTTTGGCTTCTGGTTAAAACACCATCATCCAGAGGGCCAATAACATTATCAATTGGATGGTCCCGTTGAATTCTTGAAGGAACAGCATATTGGAGCGAAGCAGTAGAGACCGGAAGATTGGTTATATTCTCAACCCTGTCTGAGCCTGAAGCACCTCTATCAGAATCTCTGAAGTCATGAGAAGTACTTGCAATGTACTCATCCGGAATTCTTTCAGGAAAGAGAGAATCCATGAGAGTAGAGTCAAAAAGATCAGCAGGTTCAGGTTGAACAACATCTTCAGTGGTAGTTGATTGTTCAACAACTGGGGTATCGCCAACAACTTGAGATGAGACATCAGGAGCATCTTCAGTTATTGTAGCAGAATCAGGAGATGTACCTTCATCATGAATAGGATTTTCAAGAATGACTGACGGAGTGGTAAGATCAGGAATGAGATCTTCAGCATCTTCACTGTTGATTCCACTAGGGCCTGGTTATGTGCCAGAAACAACATCAGAAAACACATAGAAAGGTTTAAACAGTTCAGCATAGTCAAACAACCAGTAAGGTCCAACACGGGCATCAGTTGGATTCTCTTCTAGCCAGCGAACATCATATGATTCCACAATCTGCTTTATTGCCTTGTTGTACACTCGATAATCAGTTTTACTTGCATATCCAACGAAGTAGCAATCATCCGCTTTGGAGTTGAACTTCGGAGTAGCTTCAAGATGAATAAGAGTGCAAGGGCAGCCAAAGGTACGGAAATGTGAAACATTAGGCTTGCGACCATAGAGAATCTCGTAAGGTGTCTTCATTTGAGGTTTGTTGATGATGACCCGATTCCGAACATAACAGGCTGTGTTGATAGCTTCAGCCCAAAAAATCACTGATAGTTTAGAATCACACAGCATGGTACGCGCAACATCAATAAGAGTTATGTTCCGTCGCTCAGCAACACCATTCTGTTGCGGAGTACGAGCAGCACTATACTGATGCAGGTTACCTTTATCTACACAAAACTTGTTTAGAACTGCATTCTTGAATTCCGTTCCATTGTCGCATCTAATGGCTTTCAGCTTTTGATTCGTTTGATTTTCAATGAGCTTGATGAATCTAATGACCAGATCTTCAGTTTCATTTTTGTTCTTTAAGAAGAAAACCTAGGTAAAACGTGAGTAATCATCAATAATAACTAAACAGTTGAACTGCGATTAAGACTGAGAACATTAACCGGGCCAAATAGATCCATGTGAATCCGCTGAAGAATCGAATAAATGGTATTGATCTGCTTGGGCTTGTATGACTTTCTGTGACGTTTCCCTTGATCAAAGGAAACACATTTCTCGAATATGATGAAGTCCTTGATTGGAAAACCTGCAATCATGTTGTTCTTTGCAAGACGATTCAGATTCTTTGTGTTGGCATGACCGAGACGTTTATGCCACAATATCGCGCTTTGTTCAGCAGCTCTTGAGAATAAGCAGGTGACGTTTTCTGGAGTGTTGTGATTCATGTCGATGATGTAAGCATTGCTTTTTCGTTCTGATCAAACAAGAATCCACTCCTCTGGAATGACTACACCGGGTTTGAGAATCGAACATTCCTTCTTTGTAAAATGGGTTGAAAAACCCTTGTTACATATTTGAGAAACGCTCAGCAGAATGTGCTTGAGCTCACGTACAAAATTGACGTTCTCAAATTTCAACACACCATTCGACACCGTCCCTCTCTGTGTGATCATTCCTTTTTCACCTCCCGCAAAGCAAACACATCCCCCGTTAAATTTTTCAATGTTGTGTAATTGGGACATGTCGTCTGTCATGTGCCTAGAACAGCCACTAGCAACATTCCAAGGTCTGCTGATATTCCTCCGTAATTGTTCCTGCACAAGTTGCGGGATCAATTAGATTTAGGCACCCAGTCCATACGGAAACTGGGTTGACCTTCACTATCAAGAAATTTAACCGATTCAAAACGCATGTCACGTTGATCAAATAATGGTGAAACACTTGAAAATGTTTTAACACTGCCTTTAGGAACCCATTTAACATTTGGTTTAAAACGTTTATCTTTTGACCAAATGGGAACATTTACATTTGAAATAGAATCAGAACTACTAGAAGTTGATTCTTGAAATGACTTGGGTCTTACAAAAGTTGGTAAGACATAGTTACTACTAGAGGCAGTTCGATTCCAGGCATTCGTGTTATTTTGATTTTTTTTCTAGAACGTGACCTTGAGGGTTTTCTATTATGAGATTTCCCTTTTGGTACATTCTGCCAAAACTATTCATTTTTTAGAAGCATACAAGTGTCGGGGACAATTTTTGGCTATATGACCGGCAATTCCACAGTTAAAACAAGTCTGTCTTTTTAAAGGTACATTGGAATTCTGTCCAGGTCCATATTAAACAAATTATTTCCACATACACACAAGCATGCAACGGGTTTATCAACCAAAACATTTTTCCTAGCAGTTTTCAAATCAACACCACACAAAGTTTTAGAATCAACAGAATTCTTAGTGTCAAGTTTCATATCATCACAAAATCATCAGAATTAGTCTTCAAACAAGTTTTAACAGAATTAATAGCAGGCGAATCTTCAACTTCCTCAATTTTCGATTTTAATTTATCTGCATATGAGATAGAAACATCAGTAGACTTCATTTCAGAACTCTCAGTGGTGCTAGATGTATTCGTTTGAATATAATTTAACCAATAACATTCTTCTGATTCTTCAGTGTCCGGGGATGGAGTAAAATTATTATTATATGGAGGAGGAACAGCACTATACCCAAGACCTTCACCGTGTATGTTTGACCAAACAGTTTGTTTTTCAAGTATAGTTTCAACTACTTCACTAGATACATAAACTTTCTTAAAAGTTGATTCAGCATTTTCAAATTTTGATTTTAATGTATTTAGTTCAGCAGTCAAACTAGCAATATCTTCATTTGCAAACTTAAGATGGCAATTCCACATCCATCTCTCCTTCAATCTGGGCCAAATGAGCTATTCCCTCACCATTTAGATTCACGTCCTGCAACAGATCCTCCCAAGTGAATTGATGAGCTACCATCGCCCTTTCAGCATTCTGAGGATGAGCAACTTCACGATTTGTTCCAACTGGTACCATGGTTCTGTCTGGATTCTCCATTCTTGGCTTGGTACACTCACGAGCAAAATTACCGAGCTCGTTGCAGTTGAAACACCTTAGATTAGCTTTTCCAAAACTCACCTTCCTCTTACCATTATTGTTCACCGAACTGTTTCTTCCTGTTCTCTGAGTGAATTTCTTGGCCCTATGCACCGCCATAGCAATGTACCAAGAAATTTCCATTTCTTCCAAGTCATCTGGATTGATTTGATCAAGGTCTCCTGCAGTCATAGGATGAAAAAGTTCACCAGCAACCAAGGCATCGTAACAGTTCAGGAGACCAGCCATCATACCAAGATTCTCTTCAGCACCTTTTGGAAGAGTTTGAGTATGAGTTGGGGTCTTAACAGAAGAAGCAGCAACAGGTGGAGCTTAAGGTACCACTGGGGATGAGATAGGCTAAACCTGAACTTGAGTTTTAGTAGTGGATTGACCAATAGTTTGAACAGAGAAAGCATTGTTTGTTGAAGTTCCAATGTTAGCAGACTGATACGAGCTAACATGATTCATTTCCCTCTGTTTTTCATCCATGTCACAAGATTTTATAATAGCTATAATCTTAGAAACTGATAGTCTAGCTAGGTCTTTAGTTTTCTTGATGACCGCCACGTTCATGTCCCAGCTTCTAGGAAGAGAATTAAGAAGCTTCTTGTTGACATCAATCTTTGGGAAAGTGATCCCAGCAGTAGACAACTCAGTGTGTAGAGTGCTGAACCGTTGTAGCTGAGCTTCAAGAGATTCTCCAAGAATATGATTGAACAGATTGAATCTTTGGTGAAGCATATCTTGCATGCTTTGCTTCATATCCTCATTTCCTTCATAGACATCAATCAAAGCGTCCCACAAAGATTTAGCAGTCGTGTATTCATGGAAACCCTGTGCAATTTCTGGAGAAAGTTCCATTGAAAGGGTAGCAAGGGCTCTTTGATCAGGTTCAACCTTCTCAAAATCCAAATCAGAATATTCTTCAAACGGCTTATCTATCACAACATTGCCGCTGGTTGCGGTAATTCTGACTGGTGGACATAAGAAACTTTTCCACAGCTTGACATCTTTCATTTTGATATACTTTTCAAATCTATAATTCCATTCGGTAAAACCTTCAGCTTTGATTAAACGGGGAATACGGGTAACGGTACCCATAATGGAATCGAGGTCATTGTTAATGTTTGAAATAGCGGGATCCATTGGGAATAATTCTTGAAAACGCTTCAAAAATTAAATCACAAAATTTAAATTTCGACTGGACCAAACAACAGTTCAATTGCACCGAACAACCAATAACCGAACAATATGGGGCGAGAAACTCTTCAAACAAGCAATGATCTGGACCGAAAAAACATCTGGACCGACTAGCAAGCACCGAACAACAACCGATTAATACAACCGATCAACTCACACCGAGCAACAAGACGAGCAATAATGTCGAACAACTTGACCGAGCAACTAGACGAAAAACAAGAACTGATTAACTGAAACCCTAAAGAACACCGAACAAGCAACTGTGGGCTGACCGAGTAACACACTAATGGACCGAACAATCAAGGCGAAAACCTAGACCAAGTTCGCCGCCACCGAACAGCACCAAAAACCCTAATCATCTAATCCGCCGCCGAACAACCACATGGAGCTTGACCGATTAATCCAAATCAGATCCAAACTCGCACAAACACTTCCGCAAATAGTCAATTTGGATCAAAAACAAGTTTTTGTATGATTTTGCTTGAAGATCTTCGATAAACACGAAGAACACAAGCACACAAACACAAAAAATCGAACAAAAAATGTCCAAAAACGGATCAGACTCCCAAAAACTTCAAAAATCTCCAAGAACAATGAAAAGATTGATACAAAAGTCAAGCTCTGATACCAATTGTATGTCCACAATAATCCTAGATTTATATGATATCAATCAAATCACAAGAACAATAAGAACAAGGAGATTAAACTTCAATTTGACATCGCAGCTGTCGTTATGCGGTCAAAAATAATAAAATAACCTCACTCTCACCTAGCACAGTGGTAGTCAGGGTCGATCCACAGGAGTTACGTGGTTAAGGTAGGCAATAGATTACCAACTGTAGTGTCACTTCTACAGCCAGAGGATCTAGTTTCCGACTTATACCCAAAACAATCCCAAAAATCACAAATCAATAAATCCAACACAAGCATCAACTAAACTAAACCAATAACTAATCCTAATTACCTACTGAAATCAGAAGTATAATTCAAAATCAGAAGTAATCAAGATCAAATCCAAACATCCAACACAATCACACATCCAAAAATCCATTCAAAAGCATAAAAATACCGAAAAGAGAGCAATTAACACTAACCGAATGATTAATATTAAAAACTCAGATCCCAATGTTTCAAAACAGTAAACATGAAATTTAAAAACTAAAAACCTAGTGCCAATGGTTTTCACACCCAAAGACACTCGCTAAATATACCGAAATCACTAAACTAATTGGAAATTAAAAGATAAAAACATAAAATACAAATTTATGGTTGCTGAAAGCTGAAACTCAGAGTCAAAGAAGCCTTGGGAGTCGTTCCTATACCAGGTCTTTGCTGCATTTTTCGACCTAAAACCCTCTATTTATAGTTACAAAAATTAAGAGACCGCGCCGCGCACAAGTGAAATCCGCGACGCGCGTATGAGTTTATCCCTGTTTTCTCGGCATTTGAATCTTCTCCACCGCCTCAACGCTGAGTCACCGCGTTGCGCCTTTGTGAATCCCGCAGAGCGCATTCGAATTTGCCTGAATTATCCTTTTCTTCAAACTTCTTCCATTTTATACGCTTTTAGCCCCTGTTTACATCATTTCTTTCCAAACAAGCCAAACAAGCACTGACACAAAAAAGTGAGAATACCACAACATATATAATATAATTTCACTAAGAATAGGGCTCAACAACGACTAAAATACTTGATATTACTAGGCGTTGTCAAACACCCCACACTTGTTCCTTGCTTGTCCCCAAGCAAGAGAGTTTTTAACAGATTTTAACTAAGACTCAAACAATTTTTGAATGCGTTCAATTTCAAAGCTTATTGTCCTAAGAGTTAGATTGAAATAGTTTGTGAAAACATAACCAGAGTATCCTTTGGAATTCATGACTTTCTAAAGAACCCTTGATTACAAATTTTCTGTCCACAAAAAGTGTACGTACTCATTCAGATTCTAAAGGCCATTAAAGAACTATCCATGACTTTCGATGTTGTCCGTATAACGAGCTTTCAGAAATACCATCCCAGACCAGACGATCTTAGGTGGCAAGGTGCATTAGCCCCACCCATTTTAGACCTACCGACTCGAACAACAAAGGTCACTGATTGACAATTCCTTCCTAAATTCCAAACCTAAAATACTCCAATTTTCTAACTCTTAAAACTCAACTTATTTGACTAAACTCATAGCAAGATAACAACTAAATAATATTTCTCGAAAAAATACCAATGCTATAACATTCAGAAACTATTCGTTTCAAAATTACAATCTATTAAAAATTTGAAAAATTGCTAAAAATTTTGAAAACTGGTCATTTCCCGCAAAAATTTCAAAAACTACTCTTTCGACCGTCCACACCCCACACTTAAAACCGTACAACGTCCCCGTTGTACATAATATTTCATAACTAGGGAGAAAGAGTTACTCCTTTGACGGTAGATTGATTGACTGTCACAGGTACACAAAACACGAACAAAAAGTCCTCGATTCAAAATTCAAGAGTTCTAGCGCAACAGTGAAACACGCCGCTGGTCAAAGCAAGTGGAGGGGGCACGGTGACCCCACACTTGCTTGAAACAACCCCTCCATTTGGTATTACATGCATAACTCAAAAAGAACATTAAATGCAAATAAACAAACAAAAGCATAAATAAAATATAAGCAACCAAAAGATAATAGTGTCATAAGTACAGTATATGTATATCAAAAGAAAAGAAAAGTACATCACTCGTCATCCTGGCGGGTCCCAGATGGACCTGCCCCATCATCTCCTCCAGAGGGGTGAGGTGGAATGTCATCGATCTGCATCTGAAGCATGATCATCCTCTGTGTATCCCCCATCCACCGGTCATGTGCCTCCCTCGCAGACATCCTCTGGCTCAGGTCCTGGATAGCCGCCAGCACATCGGATAGATGTGGCTGTGGCTCTGGCTCCACTGGTGCTGCTGGTCTCCGACGTCTCCTTCCTGGCTGGGCATAGGCTGGCTAGGGAGCCTAGGGTGCCTTGATCGCCACCCTCACATAATGGCATAGGCGCTGCTGCTCGATCAGCCCCATGTTCTCCAGAGCTCACACCATAGTGCGAACTGGAGGTAAGGCCGTCAGGGAGGCCACGGTCGTACTGGTAAGTATCCGGTAAGAACGGGCCAGGCGGGTGATGTAGTGCCCACGGGCCAAAGGACTGCTGGACGATGCACCCATCGCACAGGTGGATAGAGAGACGGCTAAGGCAAACGGAAGGTGGAGGAACCTGGAAGGGTCGAGAAGCACCGAAAGATACGTCATGTCCTCACCGGACACCTTCTCGCCCCCCTCTCTATGCATGATTGAGGTGGTGATGATACGGTGCATGAGTCGGTAAAGCGGGTTGCGGAGCTGGCTCTCCCTGGCCGACCCCGCCTCGAAATACACGTTGGACAAAGGTGCCCAAACATCTGTATTGGCATCCCTCGCGGGCTGCCCCTGAACGCATGCGTGAAAGAACGACGTGAAGTGTCGGTGCTGGAGGTCCGCCTCCGTGTAAATGCCTGTGCGTCTCCCGAACTCCCGAAGACTGCACTCCCTGGGGGCTCCCCCAAATCGAAATCGAACCAGCCTGGATCAGGCCTCTGTCGAACCCGGTGCGAAACGGACCGTTGACAGGAACTCCAGAAGAAGCTCGGTATAAATGGTGTCGTCCTGGGTGGCCATGAGCATGTCCCAGCCACCACATGTGAATGTGGCCTCTCCGTGGGACCACGTACGGTGCAGAAACGGCTTAATCTCGGCCCAGAGCCCGACATCCCTCAAAATATGTCGATCGATAATCATCGCCTCGAGAACCCGGCGACTTGTAAGTGCATCCCTCCTCGCAGCATACTCGACAGAACTCTTCGGTCCCTCGGGGAACGGGAGAAAACGGTGGTCAAGTCTGAAAGACATCTGCACAAAAATATAGCCATAAAAATTTTTGCAATTTTAGTCCTTTTCTTCCCCACCGCACCACGGCGCGGCGCGGCGAGTGGTTGTTTTGAGTTCCAAACCCAGAATCGCGATTTAACCTGTTAAAACTCAATCCAAATGCACTACAAGGTAGACTAAGCACCGACTAATTCATCTAGGGTCATTATTTGGCAAACTAAACACCCTACGAGTCTGCATTGCCGATTTCTAAGTTTTTTAGTTTTTGGAGAAATCAACCAATTTTGCTGCCTAATTGCTAGTTCTAACAAGTAAAAACGAGTTAGAATGACGTACCTCGATAGCGGGAATGAAATGAGCAAGAAAAATGCGAGAAAAATTTCTGATGATCGGAGCTCTGCGGCGTGGGTTGTGTGTGAATAGTAACGCGACGTACCTTTTTAACGAAGGAAACCGACCGATCGATTCCCGCGGCACGGATATGAGCAAACCGCGGCGCGTATGTTCCCAAATCAACCCCTGCGCATCGGGTTGGTTTACGATCCCGCGGCGCAGTCTTCAAAAATTCAATTTTCCTTCATATCAACCCCACACTTGCCTTGGACCAATTACACCTGCAATGACGATGATATAATCTTCCTAATTACTCCTAACAAATACAGTACTTACCTATAAAAGATGGGTTGCCTCCCAACAAGCGCTAAGTTTAACGTCTTCAGCCAGACGGAGAGTCCTTCTACAGCTACGGTGGATCGTACACCTTCTTCCTTCGTTGATTTTCAGTCACCACCGTCCCTTTGTTGACACACTACTCCTCAAGCTTTCCTGGGTCGAATGGCTTGCCGGTTCTCCTGCTGCTGCCCAGTTGCCATCTTCTGATTACTTCCCGTGAATGCTTGGAGGTAACTTTGAACCTCCAAGCTCGGTCCTTCCTTCTACATCTCTTCAAAATTACCGGTTTGACGTGGAGCGTCCCCAATGCTGCTCCCAGTAGTTGTTTTGCGCCTCGTTTGTTGCACACATATTGCGTGTTATCTTCATTTTGCAATTTTGGCTTGCAGTACCAATAAAAATTTTCCAACCGAATGGGATCGGAAGGCAACATATAAAGATGCTTCCATACGTCCTCATCGATGTTTTGATTACATCTAATTTTCCATTCATGAATGGATCATGAGTGGCGATAAAATCATGTTTATTGTTTTCAAAAACCAACTCGTCGGCATCATCTTCTTGATCATCGTCCAACAGATGGATCGGGACCAAGAGTGAGCGACTGGTTTCATCTGGTGGTGGTATAAATTCACCCATCACCAGATCCTTATTTTCAAAATGCTCAAAATTTTCAAAAATTATAGGTTCGGGGGTAGTATTGTCATCTACACCCCTTTTCCCAATAGTATCAACAATTTCAACAATTTCGGGAGTCGTTGGGCTGGGGTCTGTACTGTCACTTACAGCCCCCTCCACAACATCCCCATTAACCAAATTTTCTAGTGATGGTATAGATTCACTCATCACCAGATCAACATTTTCAAAAACATCAAAAAACATCAAAAGCTGTTGATTCAGAGGTAGCATTGTCACCTACAACCTCTTCCTCAACAACATTTTCGACCCTCCCAGTGGTCTCTTGACTTTCCCAAGGTGTATGCCCTTCCATCACATGTTTAGGTGATGCAAGTTCACACACAGTGTCATTGGTATAAAATCACTCGCCTCAGGTTCTGGCGAGGGTGGTGAACATTTCCAACTTTCCTCTAACTTATCTAATGAAACTTGCAATCTTTCAAGAGCATCAGCCTGGTCCTTCTGCACTTGGTGGATATCAACCATGAGCTCCAAGATTTGGGCCCAAGTTACAGAATTTTCAGGTTAAGATGACTCCTCGGTCCGCCAGTCATTGTGATCGAATGATCCATTGGAGTAATCATCCTCGTAATAGGTGTCGGCCGGATTTTCATAATACTCATAATACTGATCCGGATACATGTAATCGCCCATTATGAGGACACACACATACCAAAAATCAAAAGACTAAAATTGAACATAAAAAAATCAGAAACTAAATCCCTACAAATCGCCTACTGTTAAGCTCACAACTCTCTGGCAATGGCGCCAAAATTTGACATTGCAGCGGTCGTCATGCAGTCAAAAATTATAAAATAATCTCACTCTCACTTAGCACAGTGGTAGTCAGGGTCGATCCACAGGAGTTACGTGGTTAAGGTAGGCAACAGATTACCAACTGTAGTGTCACTTCTACATCTAGAGGATCTAGTTTCTGACATATACCCAAAACAATCCCAAAAATCACAAATCAATAAATCCAACACAAGCATCAACTAAACTAAACCAATAACTAATCCTAATTACCTACTGAAATCAGAAGTATAATTCAAAATCAGAAGTAATCAATATCAAATACAAACATCCAACACAATCACACATCCAAAAATCCATTCAAAAGCATAAAAATACCGAAAAGAGAGCAATTAACACTAACTGAATGATTACTATTAAAAACTCAGATCCTAATGTTTCAAAATAGTAAACATGAAATTTAAAAACTAAAAACCTAGTGTCAATGGTTGTCACACCCAAAGACACTCGCTAAATCTATCGAAATCACTAAACTAATTGGAAATTAAAAGATAAAAACATAAAATACCAATTTATGGTTGCTGAAAGCTGAAACTCGGAGTCAAAGAAGCCTTGGGAGTCGTTCCTATGCCAGGTCTTTGCTGCATTTTTCGACCTAAAACCCTCTATTTATAGTTGCAAAAATTAAGAGACTGCACCGCGCACAGGTGAAATCCGCGGCGCGCGTATGGGTTTATCCCCGTTTTCTCGGCATTTGAATCTTCTCCATCGCCTCAACGCTGAGTCACCGTGTCGCGCCTTTGTGAATCCAGCAGCGCGCGTGCGAATTCGCCTGAATTATCCTTTTCTTCAAACTTCTTCCATTTTGTACGTTTTTAGCCCCTGTTTACATCATTTCTTTCCAAACAAGCACTGACACAAAAAGTGAGAATACTACAACATATATGATATAATTTCACTAAGAATAGGGCTCAACAACGACTAAAATACTTGATATTACTAGGCGTTGTCACAATACACACCTTTGATTAATCAAATGGTCTAGTACATAAGTTTCTTTGGTTGCCAAGAACACCCAAATTCTCTCTCTAATTAGCATACTTTTCGAGAACAACCAACCCTCTAATGATGGCTCCTTGAGCCTTAAATACTTTATGCCTAAAACCCTAGAAAACCTAAGTCCATGGACCGAATAACAAGCCCATAAGGGTTGCCGATCATAGGACCAAACCGAACAACCATTGGTTGTTCGGTTCACACCGAAAAGCCCAATTAAACCTATAACTTTGATATTTAACATTTTTAGTCCTTATAAATAAAAGATTAAACCAACTAAAATTAATTCCTAACAACGTCTCTGTGCACTCACTCTTGCATATTCCGTAGGCAACCGACAAAATTTGGTTGTTCCCGTCCATCGTAATAGCAACAACATGGTTCCTTCTAAGTCACCATTTATGTGGGGCCGTATCTAAAACAAGGGTATACCTAAAATATTTGAGGAAGACTAGTAACTACAAAAAATAATAAGTTTTAGCTCCTGCTATCTGGACGTATGAATTCATAAATAAATAGATAAGATTATCGTGCAACCAACTGAAAGGAAGAGGAACTCAAATCGGTCATTGTTTTGGTAAAAAAATTTAAGAGGATCAAATTCAACCAAGTATTCAGTAAAGGTTGTGATGCGATGAAATAAAGTTCAAGATAATGGTAATCAAGATAAGAACATGACACAAGGTATTATGAGGAAAGCCCCTGATTGTTCAAAAACATAAAACCTCGGGAGGTGATGAATGTTACGCTGCCTTATAATTTTATTAATATGAAATTTGAGAATAAGTGATTAAGAGTGTGTATCTAATCAGTATAGTGCGTGTTACAATGCTATAATGTGTGTGTTTCTTGAGTGTGTGACCCTATCCTTTTATACAGTTGAGTCTAACAAAGTATCGTAAAATCTTGGAGGTAATCTCTCAGTAGTTTTTGGATAACATTGTTTTGACAAACTGTATTTTTTTTGTTCATCGTAAAGTGGAACTAACCTGGTCTATATTAGTAATGTCTTTCTGGCCTGGTATTAGTCGTCCCAAGTTCTTCGAATTATCTGTTACCTAAATCGTATAGAGAAATGTTCGAAATGTTAGATAATTCCAAGATCTTGGAGATCAGTCTAAGATGTTGAGTTTGTTAAGATCCTGTCACCAAAGAAGAAAATTATGTGAGATGTTAGCCAATATTAACATAATCATGTCAAGATATTGGACTTTTCTAAAATAGTAATTCGATACTTAATTTAGTCATGCTTATTGGCTAGTCTTATAACTTGTTCACATAAAAATAGAATATGTTTCTAGGATGTTAGTCAAGTTCAAGGTCTTTAAGTAATAGTCAACATGCTAAAAAATGCACCCACAACATTCATCATCGTTGGTTTGTATATATGTCACTATTGCAGGATTATGCTTATGCATGTTGTAACCGTACACATGGAGTCTAGAAAACGAATCCTCTTGGAACCCCCTCAAAAGTTTAAGTGCTTGCTCTTTTGCATGACATGCTTGAGTGTATGAGATATTAAATGTGTACTACGAATCCAATGTACACTCTGATATGATCACTACCCAACACCTCCACAACTAAATAACTCAATACTTTTTGTTTGCTTGGCGATGGGTTGGGTTTATTTGCGTAAAAGAGCAAGTGTGTTGGTTCACGGGTTTTCGCACCTGAAATGTTAGTATTCTCTAGTTTCACAACTAATATACGCTAAGTGCAATTTTCCTGGTTGCATGATACATGAAACCTTTGTTTATTAGATCTAACAGTTTTGCATTGAAAACCCTCATTAACACTTTTAAGGCCCAATGCTAGTTGAAAAGCATATTTGTCTTTAAATGTTTGTAGGTTTTTAATCCTTTTGCTGAGGTTTAGATTGTCTAACGGAATAGGTGTATATAACATGTCTGAACACTGTCATGTAGGAGTCATACCCTAAATTACGGTTTGTGTGTGTGTATTCCTCATCCAACCATTCATCCTCTATATCGCCTTTTTCAAGTCAGATATGCCTAGAAAAAAATATACTTAATCCCCACACAGAAGTAAATTGGTATCATTGACCAATGCAGGTACTTCTCGGTGATCTGTAACATCAGCTTTAACACTATACATATTATCATTGTGATATGTAGCAACATTATATTCACCACCATACTTATCACTTTATAGATCGGCATAATGAATGGGTCCATGATTTTGTGGTTGTTACAGATTGAAGTATTAAAATTGAGTTACTACTAGTGTTTCATATGCAACCGTATTGAGGAACACTTTGCTAGATCGGTTTTTGCTGGAGCCTTTTCCACTACCTTTAGATCATATATCACCACACTCGTTTATGCTAGATCATATATCACTAGATCCTTTTCTGCTAGATCCATTTCTACCAACGATCGATTAATTTGGTTCATTGTATTCTACAGTCAAAGCGTTTTCCACCTGATCGCTATCTAATTGGTATACATGTACAACAATTAAGACTTTCTAAATAACCTTTTTAGATGCTTTATATGACTCTCACAAACTATCTCTTTAACATACTTCAATGTAGAGTGTTGGAAAGACAAACCAACATTAGGTCTATTTCCAAACTCGTCTTCATCTTGACCAAGTCTAGTAAATCAGAGATATTTATATTTCAAGGAAATTTTGTGCTATAGTTTTTAACAATTGGTTGGACAAACTAAATTTCACCGTTTATCGTCTACCATGAACCACTGACATAAGCCACAAGAAAACACTCATCTATGCATTATACGATTGTTACTTCACGATACAAAATTTTGTTTTTCGCAGTATGGGAACTGTAACACCTCATTTCAATTTAAAGTTAATTTATTTAGTTTTATAATTAAAAATCTTATTTTAGAAAAAATGATTAAATAACTTGTTATAAATTATAATAAATATAGTAATAAGAGAAATACAAAAAAATAAGTTATCTATTATGTATAAAGATTTAATTATACTTGAGAGACTACAATTGTCATTAAGAAGAACTTTAAACTAAATCAATTTTGCATAGGGGTAGAATGCAGCATTACCCATAGTTTAGGGACCATTGTTGGATAACTAGGAAAGTCTTGCATGAACTCCTTGGGCTGGATTAATTCACGATCGGGACGTTTTATTCTTGAGCTCTCGGTTTGGGAAGACAATGGTTCCTTCGACTCTCTTGTTCCCGTATACGACACCCTCTTACGTACACCCTAGTATCTCGCAGACCTGCCCCTATCTTCATGTCTTGGATGCCGAGAACGAGGAAGGTGTCCTGCCGATCAGGAAATTAATGCAGAAAGGGTTGTCGTCTATATGAAGCATGTAAGATTCACCTCTCCTTGAACATATACTAGTGATCATCTCGCAGGCCTTACATGTCATGATTGGAAGTCATGGCCTTGATGAGGATCTAATAAATCAGATGTGGTGTTAAGTATTGCTGTGTTGAGAGTGGGATGAAAGCTTTCAACTATCGGTTCGTTGAACCAAGGGCTTTCGACCTTTTAATCTTCTCACAAACACACACACCCTAAACGTAGCAACACCATTACCGATTACACATGTACACGTATGGAAGAGAGAGCCGAGAAAGAAAGAGAAAGTAGGAAAGAGGGTGATAGCAGTGGGATTGAGGATGAGATAGAAAAGAGTGTTCCATGGCTGCGAGAGGGATGAAGGGGCTGTTGAGAAAGGAAGGAGACTATCACTTGACTTGGTGCTTGTGTTCTAAGGTAGCATTTGGTACATGGAACTAGAATGAACAAGACTGGACTGGACTAGATTGAACTGGACTAGATGGGACTAAATTAGCTCTTATATGTAGCGTTTGGTCACTCTAGGACAAGACATAAAAATACATTAAAATTATTAGGTTGTCCTCAATTTGTAAAATGCTTCTAAAATATTTTCACCATATTATAATTACAAATAAGCAATGTCGCATGTGTATGGGTGTGAGGGGTAGTGGGTTAGGTAGGGTGGGGTGGTTGGGGGTTGGGGTTGGGGTGGGTGTGGGTGTAGGTCGGGTATGGGTGTGGGTGTGGGATTAGGTATGGGGTTTGGGGTGTGGGTGTGGGTGTGGATGTGGGTGTAGGGGTGGGATGGGGTTGGGGTGTTAATGTGGCTATGGATGTGGGTAGTGGTGTAGATGTAGGTATTGGTAAGGGTGAGGAAGAGGTATGGGTGAGCGGTGGGGTGAAGGTTGTGGTTGTGGGTAAGGTGGGGATGGGTGTGTGGGTAGGGTAAGGTGAGGTGCGGTAGGGTGGGAGCGTTAGTATAAGTGTGAGTAGTGATGAACTATAGATGAGAGACGTATAAGAGGACATTTTTGTCATTTGCCTTTTTGTTCCACCTAGTTCCATCCTTTTGGGTGGAACTAAAATTTAATAAATCAGTGCCATTTGACTTGGTCATTGTCCTAGTCCCGTCCATGCCAAACGCTATTTCAAAGTGACTTGCTTTGTTCAGTTCCATCCAGTACTACGTACCAAATGCTATTTAAAGGACCAAGGTAAGGAAATTGAACTTATTTCCTTTGTTTCCTTTTATTTCTTAGCACCAAGCACCACCACCAAACACCATGATAGGTTGCAGTTGTGTTTATGGCAAGAAAAACAACCCTAGCAAGTGAAGGGTTTTCTAGCAAACAATGAACACAAAAAATCTTATGGTTCACATGCAACTCTATAAAGATCTATGTTTTATTCTATGAAGATAATAAACTAAAACCTAAAGGCCAACAGTTATTTCTAAAGTTTAAATCAGAAGAACCAACCTTTGAATCTTGTTCTTGAAGCTAGCAGCAAAAGTATCCTGCCTCAAATGAAAGTCATACCCACAGCAATGGAGAAGACAGTCCAGTAGAGTTTCTCTGGTTGAAGTTGGCGCAGGTTTTAGGGTGGCCAGGTGCCTCCTTTTATAGCCTCCAAGGGTTACAGCTGAAACCCTAAGGAGCCTCCAAGTGGGCAAGCCTGCAAACCAATTGGACCAAGCCTTTTTCTAAACCCTAATTAGGGTTTCGCCATTTTGAGGAACCCTCCTCAATTGGCACCATTTATGGCCCCTGTCCACTGGCCAGCCTTTTATTCAACTATTGAATAATTACAAAACCAGTCCCTGCACTTTTAATTAATTAATTTAATCACTAAATTAAATCCAATTAATTCTAGATTAAATCTCAATTAATTATTATAGTTTCTAATTAATATATTAACACTTAAATATATTAATAAACCATTTAATTAATTCTATTGATTTATTACACAATTAATAAATCAACCTTTAACTCTACTGAACTTTATCCTGACCTCTAGCTATGAGGGCAACCCAAATGGACTTTGCTTCGATTAACAAGATAAATATAAAGTCATGGCTTAGACACCTAATCCAACAGTCTCCCACTTGGATAAGTCTATGACTTTAATTTATCTTCTGATTAATAAACAACCTGCAGCTTCCTAGAAACTGCTGCCGAACTCTGACCCAGTCAGTTCTGTCCATAGATAAGTGATCATATGACCCTTCGTCCAACAATATATTTTCAGACACGAGACATGGATTGAGATCAATCTCTGTCCGATACTCTGTTTCCCGATTTCCGATTCTGCTTATGACTTTCGGACTTCTAATTGAACACATCAATTTAGTCCCGGCTAGCCAGCACTTTAGTCAACTTCAAAATCATCGAGCGGCCTACAGATATCTGTTTCCCATCAGGGTCAAGGAACGAATAAGCTTTGACTCATATGGTTGTGTCTTTTACTTATCAAATCGTACACAACATGCGTTTTGTAACATCGAGTTACCGATGCGTTTTCGCATTATCAATGCACAACCGACTCGTAAATTTCAACTCATATGTCTCCGCTTCAAGATTACACGATGTTATCGTCTCAATATTGCTCGTGATTTCATCCATGAAGCAATCTATTGAGCGCGGGTTTATCCAATACTCAAATCTCTATTTCTAAGTACTCATGAACGTTGTAGCAGTCTTACTGCAATGTCTAACTCATTAGACAATCTACAAACCAATTCACGACAGTCTTTGTTCATACTTACTCCCGAAAAGTATGAGCGACTGTGGACTTTTGAATAATCAAATTATTCGGGAAGTGAAACATGCAAAATTGAAACTTAAAATCTGACTGGTGGCTACTATTGTCTAATTACCAAGTCTCCACGAGGTAATCACCAAGTCGGATTTTACATAAACTATTATCGGTTTCTTGATTCCTTTCAAACTATTTAATTCGTGTTATGTATCTATGTCTACTTGACCTTTCACTCGTTCTATGTATTCAAATGTTACACATTTATACACTTTATCCGATCGGATATCCTTCCGATCATATTTCAATTTTGGTCATACCGTTATTCTCACTGACAACTCCATTCTATGTACTGTGACTTTCCATGGTTCTCGGGATCTTTAGTCCACACGACTGCACCCTAAGACTATTTCTAGGTGTTACAATGTGCCGGTGAGCCACACGCGCTCCATCGGAATGCCAACAAAATTCTTTAACCATTAAGTCCTTATTTGAAAAATTCTTTTCAAACTGTTATCAACATTCACCCCTAATCATTTTCCAATGATGTATGTACAAAATCCATTAAGTATTCCGAGCCAGGTCATATCCTGAATCTGACTCAGTATGCTCTAAGCATTAAGTCATCAAGACATGTTCATGACACTTCTGATCGATCCAAGAAACTTGTTGGATTCGATCCAGTCCTATTCCAAACCCTTTTGGAATCTTAGGATTACTCATAATCCTTGTGTCACGACCTTTAATAACTATATCCTTTCGGAGACTTTTCCTCATGCATCTTGAATCTTATCAAGATCATGCTTATTATGGCCAGGTCTATACTGATGACAACATATGTAACGCCAAGATACTCTTTTTATATAAATATAATAAAAAGGGTAAAATGGTCATTTTACCTTGGAAGGGTAAATTGGTCTTTTGGACAGAAAAGTATTTTGTTTGAAATAATATTTTGAGTTTTGGACTTAAAATGTTATAAAAACTGAAATTTGGTCGTTTTACCAAGAAAGGGTATTTTGGTCATTTGACCATGTGAAGGACCAATTGTGTAAAAATATTGCTCCTTGTGGCAAAAGAATAAGAAATGAAAGTTTTATTGTGATAAAACTTGATATTGGTGCCAAAAGTTCAAGAAATGGAACTTAGGGACTAAATTTGTAAAAATTGGAAGTATATATAGAAGAGTTGACTCTCTTCTTTGACTGATCATTGTGCAGCAACGGGAGAGGCATTGAAGGTGTGATTTCTGCAGGAGATCATGAAATTGAAGCAAGAACTTGGAACAATTGGTGGAATGGGTGATTTCCAAGCAATTAAGGTAAGTAGATTGCCTTTTTAGACAAGTTCTTGAAGAAGTTCTTAATGTGTTTTATAGAAACTGAAATTTGTAAATTTCAGTTATGATTATGTAGTTTAAATGGTTTAATACTTCCATTAAGTCATGCTAAATGGACTTAATTCAAGAAAATGGAAGTAGATTGCTATTTATGATGAATTTGAAGTTTTGGGGTTTTGGGATTAAGAACCCTAATTCTTCATATTGATTGATTTAGTTGTTTTAAATGGTTGAAAACCTTGTTTTGATATAAGGTTTTAGCCTAGAAACAAACCCCAAACGATTAAGTCATGTATTAAGGACTTAAAATGAGAAAATGGGATTTTATAGCTTGAAAATCGGAGTTTCTGCACCTCTGCCCAGCGCTCGCGACTTGACCACGTGATCGCTCGCGACTCGAAGGTCTGGGCGCGACGCGCCTTACCCTTGGGCGCGATGCGCCTCCAAGGCAGGGAGTTCAAAATGCTAACTTTTGTTTGGCTTGTCCGATTTAGCTCAAACTTGAACCGTAGGCTCGTTATGGTCTGAAATGTTTGGGAAAATTTTTATAACGAGTTTTCGACCCCTCGGGGGCACTGTAGATCGATTCGAATGCCTCGGTGAATAGTAAAATTCATAAAAAGTTAGTAAATGGAAAGTTTATTAACTAGGCATTGTTTGTAATGATATAATATTGGACTCTTACGTATTAGAGTCAATTTAGATGATTATTAACCTATTATCATTTGGTATATAAATGGATAAATAGGTATGGGACAAAATGGTTGTGGTGCACGCAATGGCAAGAAACAACCGGGAATTAAATGAGGCTAGCATCCAGGTGAGTAATCTCACTGATACCATATATGATATATGATGATTGGACTGTTACAGGTTGAAACAGCTTCGAGGGACGAAAACGACAAGTGTTAAAATATGTGTAAAAGACAAGACCAGATAATCCGTGAGTCATTGCGATGACAAGAACGGAGCTGTGAGTCAATACATCTATATATACACTATGATATGACAAGACCAGATAAGCCGTGAGTCTTTATTAGACAAGAACGGAACTGTGAGTCGAACCTATATAGACAAGACCGGATAAGCCGTGAGTCATTGCGATGACAAGAACGGAGCCGTGAGTCTAGGCAACAGCGGGCTAACCCGTGAGCCAAGGCAACAGCGGGCTAACCCGTGAGCCATAACTAATTCTGGATTTTATATCCAATGGGTGCGGCCTTCGGGCTATGACTCCGGTGCGGCCTTCGGGCTATGTCTCCGATGCGGCCTTCGGGCTATGACTCCAGTGCGGCCTTCGGGCTATGTCTCCGATGCGGCCTTCGAGCTATGATTTGGTGCGGCCTTCGGGCTATGATTTTGTTACAGCTTATAAAGCTATGACACAGGGTGCGGCTTAAACAGCCAGGATATACGGTGCGGTCCGAGGTGACTAAGAAATATGGGACAGAAATGGTTATATATGATTATATGTGCAAATAACTGACGTGGCTGATAATTGCAGGTTATCATATTTTAGTCTGTAAGGCTATAAATTAGGATGTAAAATCCTAAGAGATTTTTGGTCAGCCAGTAAGGCTAGGAGTTTGGATTGATATCCAGACAGTTATACGAATGTATTTCTAATACTTGTTATTTGCAGATACGATTACTCACTGAGCTTTATAGCTCATGATTTTGTTACTGTCCCTGCAGGTTAGCATGATACTGATAGGGGACAAGATAGAGTCCGTGAATTGGAAGTGGGACTCATAGATGCTGTCAGTAGCAGCCCGGCTTTAAAGGAGTTATGGTATTTTATACTCTCCTTGATACACTTGTACCCGTTTTTATTAAAATATACCCCTTTGTTATGGTTTTAAGTATTGAAACCTTGGTTTTAAATGAAAAATTTTTCAGGGGTGTTTTGTTTTAAAAGCCGGGTGTTACAACATCTATCTGATAGATGTCTATGGATTATGTGAGTATGCTGCACCTTCTTTGTATTACACTTTGCAATGACAGGAAACTCTTTTCCTGAGCTATGCATCTTGAGTCTCATCAAGATCATCTTGGCAGAGTTTCGATCTATCTCATAGACGTTTATAACCACCCGAGCATGCCGTATCTTTATTAAGTCTTTCATAGCGATCCGTCTCTTATCACCAAGTCATTACACTTTGCAATGAAAAGAGACGTTTCCTAGAAACAGTATGTAACACACATATTGAGATAGATAACAGCAATACTCCCACTGGCTTTGACACGGTTATGGACTATTCACAAAATCCAGAGCTTATGGCACATTTTGAGAATCCAAACCTTTCTGACATCTTAATGGATATCTTTAAGCTCATTCTCAAAATCCAATCTTTTGGCATATTTCGAGAATCTGAATATCCTTTCTTGCGAGATGCCCGCGGGGAAATCCCGGGCCCATGTACCTTTATACTGGCATAGTCTTTGTGAGTTCCTATTAGTGTGCCGGTGATCCACACGCGCTCCACTAACGACTTACAATATGCAGTATCCTTTCAGATTTCATCTTCTATTGAGAGCGCTTCTCTCGAAGTCAATTACTTGACTTTGAGTATCGTCTCACTCAACCAGATGTTCTGAAGGTACGTTTCTGTCCATGTTAGTTTCTTTCGATGAATACTCCCACTGGTTTTAAGACCAGTTGTAAAATCAATCAAGCTGTCACATGGACTGTATCTCGTCCTAAAGTTCTCTTAATTGGCAGCAACCGGGCTCACCAATGCTTCCAAGTAGTCGGATTGAAAATCCGTACCAACTATAGTGTTTTACCACTATTCGGTATGTCACCCTGATCATAACCACTTATGACGGTGATTAATACTACTGGTCAAGAGAAGGTAATGTCAGAATTTTAAAAAAAAAACAAAAATCTGATTTCTGTCCTAAGCCTAGTGATGACTAAAGGTTGTTTCACTTGGCTAATCCTGAACTTATTCAGGACTGTCCCAAACTCCCACTGTTTCCTTAGAAACTGAGTTCTTTCTAAAAGAGCTCTTTCTCTTCCAGGTACAGCGGGATAGCCAGTGAAATGACATTTCTGATTAGGTTCAGGCCAGTCATGAGGTTCGGACGAACACTACAAGACCCTGGACCTTTAATGTACAAGTGGGACAATCCCAGCTTTACATTTCAGACAGTGTCTGCAAAACCTACTTAGTCGAAGATGTGGTTGGAATATGGTCTGACTGGTTTAGTATTCAATGTATCGGAAACTGATTGACAATGTATCTCATACATTGAGGATCGAACTGTTTCGAACAATGCTCCATCATCTTCCTTAAGACACATTATAACTATTAATGTTCTTGGAAGGAAATAAAATGTGAAACATTTTCCCAGTTTATGTTGTCACTCAGGTTCTGTAGGTCTTGTACTTCCTTTGAAGTCCTTGAACTGGTCAAAGATTCAATCCAATCGCTTATTCTGATAAGCGAGGTCATATTCGTCATACCGACTGACAAATATTGTGAAGTACAAACAATTGTGTTCTATTCGGAGATTCGAGCAATACACAGCAACTGATGTGTTTGTTGCTTCTAATCTCAATCTCTTTTACATCTCTATGTAAACTTATGACTTTGTTAATTCTGTTCAAGATTTGCAATCTTCAGTTGACTCTAAGTCAACTGATTCCAAAATCCTATCCCTTGGATCTTTAGGTGATTTATTTCTTGCCACATGTGCTTTATAAAGAACTTAATCATCATCTGACTCTAAGTCAAATGATTCCAAAGTCCTGTCCAACTGGATCTTTGGTTGATTCATTTCTTAACACATTAAGAACTCAATTCATCATGTGACTCTAAGTCAAATGATTCCAAAGTCCTGTCCAACTGGACTTTTGGTTGAATTGATTCTTATAATATTCATCTTAACAATCATAATGGACACAATTCCTAAGATCCAAACACTTTGGATGTATCAATAATCAAGTTATTACTAATCATGCATTCAACACAATCATACAACATTTCAAGGATAATTTCAAACAACATGTGTTAAAAAGAAAATTGACAATTTTATTAAAACAAAATCCTTGAACAATGTATCATATGATAGACAATGTCATACGCATCTAATAAGCTAATAACATTATTTCAATATCTAACTAAACTTCAAAACCGCATGAGCCGGAAATCTAATCCAAATGTGCTCCTATGCGCCAATGTCCCGTGCCTTACTCATTCCCTGCATACAAACCAAAATGTGACTATCACATTATGCACCAAGGAATCATGAAACATGAGTTTTGAGGTTTTAGATATACCTGAGCTTTCAGAAGATCTTGACTTTGGAGCGTCTTCCAATCTTCCCGCGACTGTATCCGATTCTGTGGATTTCTAGCTCAAGACATATCCAGACGATCTGGATCGTTTCTTGCTGTGTCTTTCCACTGGACTTAATCCAGAAGTAGCTGAACCATTGGAGCTATGCCTGTCCAAGAGTGACTCGTATAAAGTCAACAGTGGACGCATTTCCATTAAGGTCTTTTTCTGGTCTTCCTTTCTATACGACTGAATAAAAAGATCTTACTTACTAGTCAGTGAAACGAGTAGAGTGTTAACACTCGACTCCTGACTCATGGAATAACCAAGTTTGTACAATTCGCCTATGTACGCTTCAATCTGAAGAACATGCGAATCGATGCTACTTCCTTCTTTTAACTTACACTCTGCAAGTCTTTTGAAGATCCTAGCTCGTTCCTCTTCGACCGGTTTTCGGAACATTTCCTCAACCGATTGCATCAACTCATATGGCCCCAAGGATTCAAAATCCTTGTGGAACTCGGGGTCAATGGTCAATAGCATGAGGTCACGAATCTTTTCGGATTCATCAACTAATAAGTCATGCTTATCATAAAGGCTCTTTATGATGACTTGTTTCGGTGGAACCGGGATCGGATACTCGGTGAGATGAAGCTTGCCCGCAATGCCGAGAGCCAGTCTCCAATTGCGAAGCCATTCCTTACAGTTAAGGCCAGTCAGCCTTTCCATATTTAGCAGGTGCTTTCTGATGCTCTCAGAAATGGGTGAAGGAGGAGAGGGAGGAGAATAGACACTTGATTCAGACATCTACAATAAACAGAATTTTATTAGTTTAATTAATCCTTTTAAATAATTACCCAATATATTATTTATTAAGGCTAGGACCCAAAATGCCCCAAATATGGTGTGAAGAGGGATGCCGTAATCACAACATAATGGTCATTAAGGTAGATAATACACTTATCAATTTCATCTTATGAAATTCCTAGATCTGTTGAGACACATTGAACTGTTCAATGGCATGTTTAGTCTCGGATGTAACCCACTGTTTGTGACTGGGACGCCGAGGATCACAAACCGGGTGTGAATAACCATGCAAATATGCTCGGTACTCTCGAAGTCAATTGTCATCTCTAATTAACTTGCCGGTTAACCACACACGCTCCGTTAATAATGACAAAATCGAGAAACCCATTGCGACTCTTTGCGGACCCCAGTTGGTGTGCCGGTAAACCACACACGCTCCACCAACGTTCCACAAAGTGCAATGTGCAATTCCATGGATTAGCACCAATTCACATTTTTAACCTAAAGTAGCTCGATTGGGTTTTGTTCAAAGTTCTAGTACTATCAATTATAGCATTATACTTTTAAGAGGCTTAGTGGTTCTATCAAACCCGTTCGGCTAACGACACTCGACTGACCAAGAGAGCGGTGGGTAAGAGTAGATACCCATTAGACTAACATTTTATAGTCAGTCGCCTTATACCCTCTTTATAGGACAGTTTTGTGAATGAGGCCTACTTGCGGTAAGACTAACCAATTTTCTTATATATAAATAATTAACTTTTAATCATAAATATATAAGATATATTTTAATCTTATTAAAATATTTTAGAATTAATCTTCTCATAATTTTCGCAAATTTTAGACTATTTTTCGAAAAATTAAATTAATTCCTTAAGTTGATTTAATTGGTCTTTTAATTAACAGTTAATTAAACTAATTAAATCTAATATAGATTTTATGAAATTAATCAAATTAATTTTACTATCTAGGGCCCCACATTTTCGAAAAATACAAGCCAACAAATAAGGGTTCCAGTTATTTATTAGATACAGTTACCAAAAATAACAACCTACTTATAAAAGGCAAGTAAATCAAGCAAATCAAGGGGGAATAAAGGGGTGGCGGCTAGGGTTAGGAAACCCTAGCCTAGGCCACGAAATTAAGGCCATTCCAAGAGGATTTTTCACAAAAACACTCAAAGCAAAAATCATCTAAGCAGTTTATATCAATTCACAAGAAAACATCCTAAGCTCTGATACCACTGAAGGGTTTTCTAGCAAACAATGAACACAAAATAATCTTATGGTTCACATGCAACCCTAGAAAGATCTATGTTTTCTTCTATGAAGATAATAAACTAAAACCTAAAGGCCAACAGTTATTTCTAAAGTTTAAATCAAAAGAACCAACCTTTGAATCTTGTTCTTGAAGCTAGCAGCAAAAGTATCCTGCCTCAAATGAAAGTCATACCCACAGCAATGGAGAAGACAGTCCAGTAGAGTTTCTCTGGTTGAAGTTGGCGCAGGTTTTAGGGTGGCCAGGTGCCTCCTTTTATAGCCTCCAAGGGTTACAGCTGAAACCCTAAGGAGCCTCCAAGTTGGCAAGCCTGCAAACCAATTGGACCAAGCCTTTTTCTAAACCCTAATTAGGGTTTCGCCATTTTGAGGAACCCTCCTCAATTGGCGCCATTTATGGCCCCTGTCCACTGGCCAGCCTTTTATTCAACTATTGAATAATTACAAAACGAGTCCCTGTACTTTTAATTAATTAATTTAATCACTAAATTAAATCCAATTAATTCTAGATTAAATCTCAATTAATTATTATAGTTTCTAATTAATATATTAACACTTAAATATATTAATAAACCATTTAATTAATTCTATTGATTTATTATACAATTAATAAATCAACCTTTAACTCTACTGAACTCTATCCTGACCTCCAGCTATGATGGCAACCCAAATGGACTTTGCTTCAATTAACAAGATAAATATAAAGTCATGGCTTAGACACCTAATCTAACAGCAAGTATATCTTAAGCTTAAAGGATGATAAGGAAAGACATGCTCCTAATATGTTCATGATTTCATGTAACAACCTAGTTATGTTATTATATTGTGCATGCTTTGGTCTCAATCATTTGCAATGGTCTTGATGTATATACTACACTAATAATCAGTAATTATGTTGTTATGAACTTGATAGCACATGTGTATGAGAAATAAGCAAAGAAAACATGTTAAAAGGGAAAAAGGATGCAAATGTTCGTAATAGATTCTGTCACCGATCTTGTAGACTGTTTTGTGTAAAATAGAAGCGGAATTAGGAAAATTAAGACCGATAAGTAATCGTTAAAAATCGAGTCTACTTTCTAGAAAGTTATACCACATGTCAATCGGAGTTATGGTTAAAACACTAAGCAGTGGTCTATAAGGGCTTAATTGAGAAAATTCATAAAGTGCCTTATTAAGCCCTTATTGCATCAAGACCTTAAGAATAAGATCTTTGGGCATATGTGACTTGTTTTAAGAAGTATATTAAGTCATATGTTGGTTTTATAAATATGAGTGTGCATGGAAAACTAAACTTAATAAACATTGTGATTTCATATGAAAATCCAACCTTAAACCTTTACTTTCAAGTTCTTGTCTTAATTAACTATAGAGTGTTTAAAAGATTATGCACATGGTTTTAATAAGGGTTCATGTTGTAAATAACTTATCGAGTTAAGGTCTTTTGGTAAAGACTTAATGAATGAGTAGAAAAATAAGCTAAAATGTATAATGCATATAAGTATTAATAAGTGGTGAATTGTACTAAAATCTAAGTATCATTTATTGATAATAATTGTAGAAATTACATGTTATGTTTGATGATCGACACTTGGATCGCTGCTAGCACTACAGTGGTATCAAGTGAGTTACACTAACTCGTCTATTACGTCAATTATACATCTAATGTGATTGTGTGTAAAGTGAATGTATGTTTATGGAATTTCAATGGTTGAAAGTGATATCTTCTTTGTGAAAGTATGTTGTATGTAATATGACTGGGCATAAAGGACCCTGGAGGAGAAGTCGTCCAGTTAGCTGGGGGCGAAGGACCTTTTGGAGAAGGGGCAGTGGCGGAAGTACTGAGGACAACCCTTCGACCCGACCCACGTAAAAGAGTTAGTACCAATAATTTGTGTTAGTGTAATGTGATGGTGTTTATGTTATTTTATGTTATGCCAAGCTATGTTAAGTTATGTGTCACACCTCCAAACCGTACTGGCGGAAACGTTCGGGGGTGGGTGACTTCATGTACGATGTCATAACAGTGTCAAAGTAATAATGAATCCAAGCAATCACAACCATCATAACATAACTGTAAAAGTTACATAAGTTCAATGTTGTTGTTTCCATTACAATTACATGTGATTCAAAAATACATAGATTTGACGGCATAGCGTCCCGTTGACATCGCTTGCAAACCTACCTACTGGTTTCCTGAGAATACAAGCAGTTTGAAAAGCGTCAACAATAAAGTTGGTGAATTCATAAGTATTTTGTATAAAAATTCATTTGTGATAAATCGTAGATTTGAAAACCCAAGAAAATCCAATATTTTCTATGTTTAAAAGTGTTGTAAGTCTTAAAACCCAAAGACTATAATACAGTGTAATCCGTAAGGTAACACATATAAAAATGTATGTTTTAACGTAAACATTTATTTAAGGGTGAATCGTTTTCCCCCATGTGAGACGTCCTATAACCATACTGTAGACTAGATGGCCTGCTACGACGTTCTTCAGGCGTCGGGTGTCACCTCAGACCTGCCGGTCTAGCTGTAGCTAACAGCTCAGGTGTGGGGTTGTCAATCCCGTATAGATCTATACACAACGTCATGCTCTCTTACCGAGACTCAGGTTATAAATTTCAGGACTTATAGTGTAAGTACTAAAAAGTACTGTGAAGACCCGTCTCACAAAAATGTATGTATCATTGACCCGTTTACATTTAGTAGTTAAGAAAACCCTTTAGATTTTCCCGTCGTTATCTTATTTCCAAAATAACGTTGGATGTAGTTTAATTATATAATATTCCTATATAAGTAAACTTGTGCCATTTCAATGTAGTGGAAGACTGTATATCCATAAACTATTCATATAATAGTTTATCTAAGACATTGTTTGTTGTAGTGTGTGAGTTCTTGTGTTTTTGGTATCATAGTTTATTTTAGAACTATTGACTTTGCGAAATAGAGCTACAGTTAGCACCTTTCGCTTATCGGAATTATATAAAAATATGTGCGAGGTCTGTTCGGACAGAGGTCCGAAATTCAGTAATATTCTCGCATGAAATAACTGTTTTATCTTGTGTAAATTCTTTGTCAAACATATAAACACATTTCAAACATGCGTGGAATGGCATTTATAGCATGATATCTTGTATTCTCCCCCTAAAAGTTTCCAAAAAGTAAAAAGGAGGGGTATGAAGCTCACCCTTGAAGCGTGATACTGTCGAGAAAGGAGTGTGAGTTCGGAAGTTCGACAGCAGGAGATCGGAACTTGGTTTCTCGGAATCTAAGGACCTTCGTATAAAGTTAATAACCAATGGTTTTACAGATGTTAGTTCGTGTAATCGAGCTAAAGATTAGATAATTATACATAAAATCGCAAGAGGAGTTCATATTACCAAGAATATGAGGTTTTACACCGGGAAGAATGGCAGAGGACGGTGGTTTGTGGCGGATGTTGATGAGGCAGGAGGTTTAGAAGAAGGTGGTGGAGATAGAGTGTTGAGAGAAAATGAGAAAATTTCTAGGAAGGAGTTCGTGGTTTATGGGTTCAATTGAGCGTGGGAACTGACTAAAAGGGTGGTTAGTTAAACTTTACATCATATCACTTAGTCATAGGTGTACTTCGTAGTAGTTGACATTGTGATTTGATTGACAGTTGCATTGGAACTTGGTATTTAGCAGTTGATGAGTGTAAGGATTTGAATGATGGCCTTCTCCTACGTAACAGACGTTGCATGCGAATCGCTGGGTTCTGAAAGTGAGGGATCCGGAAATGAGGTTCTTAAACGCGTTTGGCAGTTGGGTGGGATTCAACAGTAGTTTATCCAAATTCGGAGACTGGTTTCGAAATTAGTTTCCGAGTCTCACTCGGAACCTGAGCACCTTCCGAGTGCAAGTTCCGAGTCGATTGGTGATTTCGAGGTATGGCTTGTTCCGAAGTCGTAGGTTTCTGTAGTTGGTTCGGAGTTTGGATGAGGGTTTCTGAGGATGGTTCGGGAGGTCGTTCGTGGCTTCCGATTCAGGAGTCAAACTCCGAAAATCGTCTTCCGACTTGGTTTAGCACTAGGTTATTCTCCGAGTGCGTTCCCGAACGATGTGTTTGATTTTCCGAAGTTACGTAGGGGTTTACGAACCAAACGTCGTGGTTTTTCTTTGAGAGTTAGCGAGGAACTCCTATTTTCAGTGTGGCCTTATTAACCATTTTTATAACGTTTGCATGTCAATTGTTTTGGGTTAGGATGTGTAGTATTATGCTGCTCCGACAACACATTCTAAACGTTATGAAATTTACTTTCCATTATATGGGTCAATGCCCTCATTGCTAGGCTACATTTGACTATTGTTTGACTAAAATTTTACAATTGTCACATCATGATGTATTTATGTTAAGTCATGATGTTTTTTGGTATGTTAAGTCATGTTATGTCAAGTCATGATATATTTTCACGAAAGGTTTTAACACCATAACTCTAATAAACTTTTATTAAATTTTTATAAACGAATTCTACGGATTTATTTAGAGGTTTATTATTTGATATTTATAAAAAAAATGCAGGGTGTTACAGGAACATGCTTCACAATACGGTTTTACAATGAAAACACATGTTTTTGTCAGATTTTACTAGATTTTCACAGATGGTATCCACAAAAATCTTGGCACTTGCGAGGTATTAACCTACGAAAATCATATTTTCGTTGGTGCCATCTAAATTTTAGCAGGTGCCATCTGTTAAAACCTAGCATCAGAAATGAAACTTTTCAATTTATTACCTTATATACTGTTGTACTGAGATTTACAGGTTTTCGTAAACCACCAGGTTTTTTCACAGTTTACCACCTACGTAAATCTCAAAATGTCGTTTTAAGATTTTCGAAGATGGACCAGATTTTTCATATGTAACTGACCACTTGCAAAAATTATGATTATTTTGACCCATAAACAAATTTTTTGGCTAAATCTTAAAAGCCGGTTTAAAAAATTTACCTGCATTATCTTTTTTCTTAAAATTAAATATACAATATAAGAATAGGTAAAATATATTCTTTATCTCTGACATCAACATTATAATTGTAAAATAATTAAATAATTATCCAGAGTGAGTTAGCTTGTCAAAGCTGACAAGCGAAGGTTGCTTTTTTTCTCCCCCATGCATGATGGTGGGTTTTTCCTATTTTGATATGTGTGACTGCCAGTGTCTTCTAAATCGGCAACAACCATCATAACTTTTTTTCACTTTCTTCTACATAACTTCTTCCTTCTCCATAGTCAACATGCGCCATAAATAACCTTGATTCACTTCTACTGTCATGGTGTCTGATTTTTAATAAGTTATAACTACAACATTTTAAAAGGGAATTGCCAAAAATACACCCCTATTTCACTAAAAATACAACTCTATTCAAAGTCAATGGTTTTCTATTTGTTGATATTGCATTGTTTTTTGGAAAAATCAAATATGATTGGTTGAAAATGCTTTGACTTTTATTAAAGGTGTATCAATTGCAATACTTGTAGCTTTGGTTTTGGGTTAAATGCATCGACCCACCATCATTAAACCACGGCTTCAATTACAAACACATGCATGGTTGGTTTTCTCTCGAACAAACCTTATATATACTTTTGTAATCTTTCTAGATAAGTAATTGATATTGTTCCTTTGTATGTACTATGACTTCATTAGCTAATGAAATGATTAAAACTATTAAACTATGTTCAGAATATCCGATTGTTTAAGTTGAAGTACTAAAAGATTTTTTTAGGAATCCTAACGTATAAGATTTTTGTGGATAAACGTAGTTTTCAAGTGTTCAATAATTCTTATCAAATATTGTATAATTAAAATGACTAGATGAATAATGATATTTTTTCTGGATTGAATAAATTATTTTAATGAAGTTATTTCACCCTGACGTTTAGAGAAAAAAAAGTCACCATATTCATAAAATTTAACAATATGTATTATTTTAACAATATTTATTAATTTAACGTGAGAAATTTAAAGAAAAAACAATAAATAGGTAAATAAGTTTGTTTTTTTGGCCTAACTTATTAAGTGAAGGGTTCATCCGTTCAAATGAGAATCATTAAAAGGTTCAGAACCATGAGAACCAATCTCGTCTATTGACGCAATTCATCGGAGGCACTACTAGAAAAAATGTTTTTCATGACAGACAATGCCTGTCGTAAATGGTCATAGATGACAGACAATTATCTGTATGTCATTGAAAGCCCTGTCCTAAATCAAAGGTGACATGCATTTGTTTGTCATAAATTTACGAATGACATTTATGACATACATTTATGATGGACAATGCATGTCGTAAATTTAAAAATATGACAAACATTTATAAATCTCATATGACAGACATTTGTCTGTCGTAAATTTGTGACAGACCTCTATGACACACAATTACGACATACATTTGTCAGTCATGATTTTACTGTTTTTAATATATATATATATATATATATATATATATATATATATATATATATATATATATATATATATATATATATATATATATATATATATATATATATATATATATATATATATATATATATATATATATATATATATATATATATATATATATATATATATATATATATACTAGGTTAATAACCCGTGTTCAACACGGGTTGGGATATAAAGATCAATTATTAAAAATACATGAAAACTAAAAATATGAATTGCATTTATGTTGATAATATTTCTTTTAGAAATTTCCTCAAAGAGTCAAACTTTGTTTGAGTATTTAACCATTATAAATTAATAAATAACACGTAAAATGATTAAAAACCAATTACTACAGGGCCAGGCCTTCTTCAGTGTCGTTATGTTGTTATCATCTCCATTTAAGCTAAAAAAAATAACAGAAAAAGGAAGTCAACAACTAAACACTTGAAAAGAATAAGAATACCTTTCTAGATTAATCCATATTTTAAAAAAAATGTATTTTAGACTTTGAAATTTTGTTTTTTTCCTTAATCATTAATCAAGAAGACCAACCTGACAATTTACAAGTTCAAAAAGGGTTTGACATCCGATAATCAGCAGTTCATCTGGTCAAAGATTCGTAAATAACCTGAAAATAGCCATAGATTTGTTGTAAGTATAATGTAGAAGACAATCAATCATACAATTCCATAAACTCACATTTAGTTTCCTTGTAATAGCAAAATTAGATTCACAATCACATGTGAGTATGTTTATAGAAACTGCAATAACAGTAAATAAAATTAAAACCAAAAATAGATAATTTCAGTATCTAAAATTAAAACCAAAATCATAGGAAAAAGCATTATAAGATCACAAATCAGGTAGTGGTTTCAAAATCGTGTTAAAGATGATGTTAATACTCTTTACATGGAAAATATCTAAAAAGTCATTTTATCAAAGTATGGTGCTATTAATGAAAATTTTTTATGAAGTTGAAGATATTGGAGTTGTTAATTGTTATAAATCAAAAGATATATCATAATAATTGTTATAAATCAAAATATAAACTTTTCAAGTTGTTAAAAGCCAAGATAATACTCACATCAGAATCCAAGTGATGTGAATATGAGTTTTCCCCTTTCATGATACTTCCAATAGCCAAAACACCAGGTGAATGAAGCTGAAAAAGAAGACATTTCCATGTCGTCTTTAATCCTCATAAAGAATGAAAGATATGTATCATAAAAAATAAAAATAAATGTGTACCTGGGAAAAGAGGGTAGCAGCTTGACATGTATCTACCATAATCAACAGTTCCTTGAACCTAACCATGAAAATAGAAAAGAGAAGAAAGTAAGTCAAGATTCAACAACCAATGACAAATGAGATACCACTCAAATGGTTTCTGACCTCCGTTTTTCTTTCATTTGTTTGACTGCATCAGCCAAATCATGACTTCGAAATTTCAGAAACTCATCTCCTCCATGTCCTGTCATGTACAGCAGTATGTGGCTTCCTTCATCACTCAAAATACGTTTAGATCTTGGTACCACATTTTCATGGCGACCTGTTAAAACTCTCTAAAAGTTCTCAACTGTCACTACATAACCTTGAATTACAATCGTTGTTGTCTCCCTTCTCAACTGCTTAAATAGCTTGCAAGCTGATAAACCTGATCACATTATTAAAAAGAAGGAATAAGATTTTATAAAAAGTTGTTAAGAAAAGCAAGTCTTTTTGTCAAAAAAATCAATAAAATAAATCAATCAAAAAGAACCAACAACCAATTATTTACAAAACTGTGGTCTAGGTTATACTTAACACAATAAATCCAATCATTCCAAGGTGCTTGACTTTTTACCGAACTAGTTTTTCAAACCTAAATCTGCAAAAACTACACGCAAAGAAATCCAAAATAACATAAGTATCATAAACAGAAGCTTTCAACTCGTAACAGTTGTCAACCAATAACAACAATCACAATTGGTAAACTCATAACAATTGTCAACCAATAACAAAAACTACATGCAAATAAATCCAAAATACCTCAGGTTGAACCCTTAACAAATCACAACTCCTAATTGGAAAATTTTGAACTCAATCAACCGCAATTCAATAAATGACTGTACCCTGCAATTTGAGAAAACGTATAATGGTTTTAAGTAGAAATACATAGAGAAAAAGATATAAATATGAAGGAATCTGAAGCGGAGTAGGTATTAGGGATTATTAAGCTTGTTTCTTTGGCAAACAGGGATGGATATTGATACATATATGCTTTACCGTGTGCCAAGGGTGGGGGAGAGAGAGAGAGGACTACCTTTTGCATTTGAAATGTGTCCGACCAATCCTCAAACAAGTGGCCATGTCCCATTCCCAGCAACATATTTGGAAGCGCAACCTGATAATGCAAAAACAAAACCAAATCTATAGAATGATTGCGCAAAAACACATAGACAACCAGAATTATACACACACCTGGTCCGGAGACAAAATTGTTAGGTTTTTCTGGAGATTTAGAGAAGAAGAAGTGGACAGGTCATTGATTTGAACATCAATGGTGTTATCCACGATTGAAGAAGCCATGAAATCGATAAGCAATAGACCTCGATTCTCATATGTATCGATTTAGTGAAGACGTACATTAAAAACCCTAAATCAACATCGATTTCGTGAGGGCCTGAGTCAATGACGAGGACGTGACAGGTGAAGTCGAATTTCTGGAGGCACTACATTGGGGGAGTGATGGCGTAACCCTAAATTTCTGACTTGATTTGGTTTGCGAATACGAGAGATAGGGTTGGAGTCGGGATAGTAGGGTGTGAAGAGAAGACGTGCAAAAAATATAAGGGGGACAAAAAAATCTTTAAATTGTGAAAAAAAATGTTCGCGCACTTTTTTTTTTTTCATTCTTGACGTTATTTTACGACATACATTTTGTATGTCATAAATTATATAAATAGATTACATAGATTTATGACAGACAATTATGTCTGTCATAAATTGCAAAGGATGACAGATTTTTATGACAGACATTTTGTATGTCGTGGTTCGTCTATCATTAAAACCCTTTTTTCTACTAGTGAGGTTGTATATATATGGAGTTTAAC